>JAYKTE010573763.1:0-18337 GCA_036873565.1 Xipholeptos notoides | reverse complement strand
TCGCCAGCTATGGATTAAATAATGGCTTTCTTACTGGGATATATATGTGGCTGGGGATCGCTTGTGAATTTTAAAACCCCATGAATTCCAATATGAATCAGTTTGTAGTCAATTATTTAGGTTCTCAACCTCCAGCAGGTCATTACGATGTTCACGCGCACATACATTCACAAAAAAAACGAGGAATTATTTTCAGTCGGCATTTTAACTTTTCATATAGTAGATATATATTCAATAACAAAGTACCTCTCTCTATTTAAATAGATAACAACATGTTGACTATCAATACATCCGAATGTCAGCTTAATTCTATTACAAATATCAACGAAAAAATATTTCTTATTAATATTTATAAATGGTGTAACTCTTGTAAAAGTTATCTATAAATTCCTAAGAAATTTATCTGTAACTTTTTCCCAGGCTAAATTTTCTTGCATTAATTAAATCGTTATTTCAATCTTTAATTCACAAATTAGATGTTGAAATTTAGTCTTTTTCTAAAAATCTGACTAATTAAATTTGGACTTGCTTATTTGCTGTGACAACCGCCATTAAAGATGCTCTTATTCAAAATTATACTGTTATTATTAAATTCTCAGAAATGTGCAAAATCTGCACTTTAATAAAACTAGTATGGCCTTCAGGCTACTATTGACATTTGTTTGCCCTTTCCACCATAAGTGAGGTTACAGAAGTTGACCTTTTAACCTACAAGGTAAATGACAAAGTGCTTCTCTTCATTTATAGTAATAATAACATGACGACTTCAAAGACGCCAGGATTCCAGGTTAATTCTATAATATAGATCAAAGTTTTTCACCCCCTTTAAAGAAATCACAACAAGATGACCTTAAAGCCTCCAAGATCCCAAACTATTTCTATTATATATATCAATCAAATAACAAAGTGTTTTCCATAATGAAAAACTGTGATCCCTATTCATTATAACATAACAAGTTAGGAACAAGGTGTCTCTCTTCCTTTAGGAGATGTCTGCATGAAGATCTTAAAGAATACTAGAACCATACACATTATATTGTGTATATCAAAGCTTTTATCTCCATGTTCTTATAATCCAGGACCTTAATTAATTATATAACATATACCATCTAAGAACAAGGTACCTCAAGTCGGTTAAGACTGCATAAAGACCTAAAAGAAGCCTAAACCCTTATGCATTATAATATGTATATCAAAGCTTTTATCTCTATGTTAATAGAAGTCTGGACCTTAATTATATCACATATATCGAGCTAAGAACAGTGTGTTTCTCTTTACTTAAGGAGATAACCACATGGATAACTTTGAGAAGCCTAACTTATTATATCAAGCTAATAAGAAGACGCTTTTCTTCATTTAAGATTATATCAACATTAAGACCAATTAAAGGCCAAGATCCCAACTTATTGCATAACTAAAGTTAAGTGTAGTCATATCCATAGTGCACAACACCAATTATTTTAAGTAGATTTATTACTTACCTAAGGGCTGAGGAATGACGCCCCTTGCGGCTTCGTCCCATATTTCATTGGCCAATCACTTGCCGTTCTCTGTTGGTGTGTTCTCTTCTTCTTCTTGGGAACCAGTGGCTTAGAATAATATTTCGAATTACTGATCAATCGACCTGAGAAACTAATTAAACCTCAAATGATTTTCAGATATGCTGTTCGGCCTGACCGGATGTTAGCGCCCCTCTCGCATTTGCAAAATGCAGGGTCAGAAAATAAATGCCAATGAAAGAAATTTAATTATATTAATATCTGCGGGGGTTGGAGCTTTCTAATCATTTTCTTTTTATTTACTAATAACGTCATCATTAATGAGGCTTTAATTTCTGATCAATATTTATTTTCAAATGTGGATTTTGATTCAGTGTTATTAGATTTCTAACATTGATTCAAATTTAAGAACATATGTTGTTTTTTTTAAAAACTTCATTACTTTATTTGATATTTTCCCGAATCATTACGTCTAATTAATTTCTTCGTCGGTAAATAGTGTATATTTGTTAATTAATTATCTTCTACAATTTTTGTAAATGTGAGTTCAAATCTCAATCGGACAGCCACCTGTCTACATTGGTATTGGTATAATACAGTGAAACTTTAAAGACCAGATTTTCAGCTATAAGTACAAATCAATATCCAGTCATATACCAGAGATAACATTTTCATAAGCGTGTATAAAATGTTGAATTATGTTTAAACGTCAAGCCTCTCTTTTTCTTGATTTAAGAAAGTTATTATACTGCGCTAGTGGACGTCACTTTGGGTTTAATACTAGTATTGGTTAATTCTCTGAGTGGACTACCGTAATAACTGTTGCTCTGGATACTTACAAGCTATAGACTATCACTCTTAATTTAACCTTTTTTTTTTTTAAGTTTTTTTCTTCTTGTGTTTTAATTTAATTTTGAATTTTATGTCACCTAAAAAAAGTGTGTTATACCCTAAACATTCTGGCATTAGGTTTGTGAGCCACTAGACCCCAGATTGGAAGATCGACCGACCAGTAATAAGCCTGCAAGCAGCAGTATGTAACGCAAAGGTTGCCTAATGATATTAGAAAATATGCGTGATTTTTAATGTCATTTTTCCAACAGACCCACCCCCCTAATTTAGTATACGTATTTTTGAGTATTCTCTGGTGAGGGACGGATCCCAACTAGAGCATTGTAATTAAATAAGAAAATGTTTTATTTATTGGATTTAACTTAACTCTTTGGACCCTGAAAAGACGATATATTGGCCCTGGCAAGTTAGACCAAAAGTCAAGAACGCCGGTATTTTGGACCTCCATGGTACTCTAATAGAAGAGCTCTGATTGGTTAGTTCGTAATTTTGGTAATTCAGGGTTCAACAGGTTAATTGTAATTAATGATGTAAATAAATGATTTAAGAATTTTGATTTAAAATATGTGATCAATGAGGCTGTCTGTTTCCATGTCCGCAGTGCGCTTGTCACTCATCCTTTCGCCATTATGAAATGGAAAAACCCATATCCTAATAGTGCATAAATCAACTGCATCGGCTTCGTAAACGTTCAACAGGCTCCGGTAACTGCTGATCAATTCATGTTCATGGATGAATTCAATGATGCATCTTTGCTCCTGAAACACTCTAGAGAAATTAAACTTTCAGGTCGTGAATGCAGAAGTTCAGTCATTATAACAATAGAACTTGCAATCCAATCCGATCCATTCGGGTGGAATAAAAACGTGAATTTTACTTTTGGAATGACACTCGTATGTTAACGATAGATCGGTGTTTATGATAGATGTTCAATCTGGGCATTAAATGACCGAACACGTTTTATATTCCGTTTAACTAATCAATCGATTTACCATGTTGGTCTTGCAAATCAGGTCAACTTGGGTAAAGTTACAAACCCCCTCCAAAAAGGAGGTAACTACTTCTGTCATTCAAAAAGTAATTAATCATAATTTTTTAGTCAATCATTCAACACGAAAGCAACCTCTATCATGGACGCACGTCAGAAGCACAGGTTGGACATTTGATTCCTCTGTGTAGAAAAAATTGAACTGATCAACATTCACCGGTGACTATTAAACGTTTACAAAGCCGATGAAGTTGATATTAGCACGGCTAGGAGATGGATTCTTCGATTTTAGAGTAGCAACAGAAACGTCAGTGAGCATTCCGCACACAAAAATGGACCGACTGGCAAAAGGGATGGAGAATGGTGTTATCTATGGATACAGGATAATAAAATATTATTTGTTTTAATGGTACGAACCACTTCCATATTCGAATCTCTTCAATTTTTAAAATATAACTTTAAAAATTAGATTGCATTACTTTTGGAACAACGCACGTAAATAGATATTTATTGTTAAGGTAAACTGAATTAAGGTCAAAGATCATCGTCTTTAAAAACTTTTCCTTTTGTTTCTGTGTTGCTTTCGTGCAAGGGAAAATAAAGTAGGTTTGTAGAATCTTTTTCAGCGTCTTCTTCCGTTATGAGTCGGCCCTCTTTTAATGATAGTTAATTGTCTGTCAACTTTTGATAAAATGGTCTATAATAATCCTCATACAAGTTATATCTAGTTAATAAAAAACTGCAATAGTTTAATTGGTCTTTCTACTAAACTAGTGTTCTCCTGAGTTCAAAATACCCTAAAATTCCCCAATTTAAGAAGGGATCAAAACACCCAATGAAATATAACCTAGACATTCAATTGGTTATGCGCTCTTATTTGGTTGTTTGCTGGAAACTAAGCACTGCATTACAAATTGGAGACGTACATCTATGCATAGAAATATTCAATTAAATAGGTCTATTTGAGGAATTTGGATTGAACACTTTATTTTAATGTATAGTTCATTCTATAGGTTTTAGGGTAGATTTCAAAGAAAATTATAATGTCGGTATTTTTAAAGAAAATTTAATCCTCCGAGGAATAAATAAAATTCTTAGGAACCACGATAGGATAAGAAACAAATCGAAAGAAACAAAATTAAAAAGGGAGACAAAACAAAGTTGGAAAATGGCCAAAAATGAATAAATTAAAAATGAAACAGCATTTAAAACGAAAAATAACTATATCAAAAAAAAAAAAAAAGCTAGAAAGTAAAAAAAGAACGAAAAAAAAACAATCATAATGGAATAAAAAAACAAGAAAGAATGACAGAAAGAAAGAGATTAAAAAACGAGGATATGTTTTTTTTAATTTATTATATAAGTCATGAGGGTTTGTATATTGATTATGCGAACTAATTTGTAAATTCATTACGATTCAGCCAACTGGTATTAGTATTTATCAGGTTTTATGTTCATAGATTCAAAACTGCGCATGTTTTTTTGTTTTTTTTTTGTGTGCTGTCAATATAATGTCTTTAATGTTTTATGTGTGTTTTTCTTCCATGAAAAAATATCCAACGTAGGGAACATTTTAAGTTCTAAAATTTTAGAATCTACATCAAGTTAGTAAAAAATCCAGATCAATTAAGTAACAAAGGAAGAAGGAAAGAAAAATAGAAATTAGATAAAAATGAAAAAAGAAAGAATGACAGAATACAAGAATGAAATTAGGTAGGAAATAAAAACTGAGAAAAATAAAACACAACACGGGGAAAAAAATTATTAAAATATAAGGAATCACAAAGAAATAATACAAAAAGAAATAATCAGAATAATGGTAAAAACTTAAAGATGAAAAAGTTATGGATAAGAAAATAAAGAATGAAAAAGTATTATGAAAAGAGGAGAAAGAAATGAATGAACTAAAATAGTTATAAACAAAAAGGCATGAAAAAAGAATTTTGAAAGAAAAAAGAAAAATGAAAGATTTAGAAGTTATTACCCCCGGAATAAAGAAAATAAAAGGATAATGAAAAGAGGAGGAAAAATGAATGAACAAAAAATAAAAGGAAGAAAGTAAGTAATATAGTATGAAAATAAATTCTGGAAATAAATAGAAACTATTTAAAAAGTCATAGAAAGAAAGATAGAAAGAAAGAATGAAAAAAAGAAAATTGATACAAATGGTGGAATGAAAAATATAGAAGAATTAAAGAAAGAGAAAAGAAAAAATAATAAAGAAAACGAATGAATAGAAAAAAAGGCAAATATTAAAAAAATGTGGAAAAAGAAAGTAATATGGTAAATTAATCGAAGCACGAATAGTAAAATGTAAAAAATGATAAAGAAATAAAAAAAAAGTGTATTTTTAATGGATGAAAAACAGATAAAGACACTAAAAAAGAGGAAAATTAGATTTTCAAGAAAAAAATGGATCTAGATTGAGAAAGAATAAAAAAACAGAGAAAGAAAAAGAATGATACAAAACATAAAGTAACACGCAATAAAAAATCATACAAATAAAAAAAATGATGAATCTATTTACAAAGGCACAGATGAAAAAAAAAACACAATTCAAAGTATGAATGAATAATTCAAAGCTAGAAAAAAGGAAAGAGAAATAAAAAAAATTGAAAAAAAAATCAGTGAAGAACGGACAGTTTAAGATTAAAGCATCATAACGTTTATGAAGTAGACAAATAAAGGGAAAGAACTCATGCCTTTCCTCACACGCTATTCATTAAATATGCAGGCGTATTTTTAGACCAAGAAGAGTATATAGTCAGTATGATTGATGCTACAGCCTATCACTCTGTACACAATATAAGAAATAAACGAATTAAATAATTTTTTTCAATAAAGATTCAAACCGGTATCAGAGTGTTAAGATTATTTTAATTTAGTAAAAAAAGTTTTCCGTGTTAAATTATCTTCTGATAAATGGTCTAAAATAGTGTTTTCTACGGTTGTGTATTTATTATCGTACAAACTATTTTTATATTTTTTTGTTATGCCTCTTTTTTATTACTTCATTTTCCTTTTATCATCATCGTTATTATTATTATCATTATTATTATTTGTAGTAGTAATAATAATAATGATAATAATGATAATGATGTTCCTATTGTTAATATTGTCATTGTTGTTGTTAACCTATAAGGTTAAAATCGCCGCATTCACACTTTAAAGCAACATGTGACTTTCTCACGAGTCAATGGATCAATGACTCTCTTTGAGTTGTTCCAGTATATCCCTCTCTATTCTAGTCAGAGTTTCTGCAGTGCCGAATCTCCTCGACTTCTTACTCTGTTGACTCTTCACACCTGAAGGCGAATGAGCACAGACTATGCAATACCTCTATCGTTCCAGCGTCTTGAACGTCATTTCAGTCAGTTATTGTATAACGTCTTCCCTTCAGCGTCATCGCCATATACCTTTGTTTATTATATTCCATTTTCAATATTATACTCTTAACTTCTGTTCTCATGGTTTTATCTTCTACTTTCCAAGGTTGATTGTGATTGTTTATAGAGTTCCCATGAAAAAGAAAAATTATTATTTTATTAATAGATGTCTCTGCTCCATTCCAGTCAAAGAGTATATGCTGCCGCATCTTCTTGGGTTTTAGCCCTATTGTACCAAGCTCCGACACACAGAATCAGCAGAATCCAGAGGCCGCCAACACCGGGTGGTGCATTCCGAATGCAGAGTGACAATAAGTCTTCTCCCGTACTTCAGCATCCTTCGAAGTAAGTGACTGTATTATTATTATTATTATTATTATTATTATTATTATTATTATTATTATTATTATTATTATTATTATTATCATCATCATAACAGGTTTTGCAGTACCGGGTGACCTTTCTGCTACTAAGTATTAGATTTATCTGTTCCGGTTCATCATAGAGAGAAAATGAAGGTAACCGAAAATATCATGAAAACTGGAACTGTCATGGAAACAAAGGAAAATATGGACGACTAAGGCTGTATTAATAACAATTTTTCCCAAAGCACAAGCCACTTTCTCAAAGGACATGCGAAAGACACTACAAAACACTGGCCTATAAGAAAAGTAGGCGTTTTACGTACCGGATCATCGTACCGACTGAACACATACTTTTAAAATACCGGAGCAAGAAAACTAAACATAAAACAACCGAAAAGTAAAAAGAGAGTGTTGAAGGGAAAATATACCTTGATATACACGTTGATAAAAAAGCATTTCCTTATTTTTTTTACTCTCATTATTTATTCAAATGCTATAATACATTTTTTATGGCCATTAGGTACCATATTTAAATCTTTCTTTTTTTTTTTCTTTCAGGTCTATTATTTGTTTGAAATTTCGAATCCCTAGAAAAATGTCTAAACGTCATAACCTAAATGAATATGTCAAGTTACTAGAATGCTACGAAGTTTGGAGATTCATTGTGTAAGTATGAAGTTCGTTAAGAACGATTAAGGAAGACATACTCATACTAAGAGTATTAAGAATTATAATAATGAGAGAAACTCATCTGCAGAAGTGTAGACCATTACTGTAAAAACAGTTGATGCGGTTTCCAGTTGGCTTGAAAAGTTGGTGATAAATATCGAATTTTAGATAAAACTCGGTCTCTATGGATTTTTGCTTCAGGTGATTTCTTTCAAGAACACAGTACACGAGTTGACAAGTATCGAAGACAAAAGGCATCTCCCACTCTTCACCACACTTAGGCGTTTTATTTGGAAGGACATCATTCCAGTGTCGTCACAGACGTTTCCAGAATGTGGTTGGCATCAGATTACTTTTTCCCGGATTTGTCTTTCTAGTTTACCCCCGAAGCCTTTCCCATTAGCGAGTCTAGCCTAAACCTAGCGTACCGTTTTGAATCGTAGTTTTTTTCTTTTCCTATTTGAAATACCAAACCTCAAGAGCCCAGGTTTAGGAATCAGTGTTGGGTTTTAAGTAGATGAGTTAATCACCTTGAGTTGATATGCCTGTCTTAATAGTCATACACATTCTTCATATTATGCAGAAATAATTCCAAGTAGCTGCAAATGCAATGAAAAATAAAGTGGAAGACTGCAGTGCAACAGCGTCAACATGTGAATTTTTTCATCAACTCAACAAACACTTGATAAAGAAGCAATCAATAGATCACAACATCTTAATTCAGTGTCACGCAATATTCAAAACGAGAGAAAAGAGTTCATAACCCTAACCCTAATCCAGATAAAGGGAGGTAATTATGCTCATTCACTTACTCAATGGATTGTGAAGAATAGCATCACTATGAAAGCATTTGCTAGCGTAAATAATTCGTAAAGTGGCAGATTTGTAGGGAGGAATGTTCGTGGGGAGTAGTTTTGCAGTGGAAATTTCTAGGTGGAATTTATGGAAGAGGAATTTACGAGTCACGGCAGTCATTAGTAGGTTCAATAATCTTTCAAAGCTCGGTGTTGATCCCACAATGACCTCTAAAGAATCCGAGAATTCATCACCCGATTTCAGTGTTGCATCGCTTCCTTTAGGCCCTTAAAAATATATATCTAAACCATGTATAGTTGAAATTTGCATCTTCTTTCCTACCGTTTTCTTCGAGTTTTCTTCGAGTTTTAATCTTCACACGGCAGTACGTTTCTGAATGTAACAGCTCCACGTGTGAGTGAAATTTCAAATTATTATTATTATTATTATTATTTGATCTCACAGACGACGTAACCAGTGGTTTTTACTGGAGTCAGAGTGACAAGTCTTCGCAGAGCCCCAGCAGACTCTGCGCCATTACAGTCAATGACTGTATGGTGTAACATTTCCTTTTATCATTATTTTTTTTTTTAGAACTCACACTTATTACTAAACGTTTGCGCATATAGAAACTAGTCGCATCGCTTCCTTTAGGCCCTTAAAAATATATATCTAAATAATGTATAGTTGAAATGTGCATTTCTTTCCTACCGTTTTCTGCATTAACTGGAGTCAAAGTGACAACAATTATGTCCATGAGTTCAGCAGGCTCCATTCCACTCAACCCAGTGACCACATCATCTTAGGTTTTCCTGCTTCTCCATTTAGTTGTCACACCTGCCATTAGCAGTCTTTTCTTACTCCACCAACACATGGTCGGGATTCCTTCGACACTCCAGCAATACTTGATACATTGCAATCAGTGAGTGTAAGCCCTTCTTCTCAGTTAATCATGTTTATTATTTGAATTCTCACACCGATCACACGCAGAAACACTTGTATGCTGTTCATGACCGGTGGTTTTCGCTAGAGTCAGAGTCACAACAAGTCTTTTCGTGATGACCCAGCAGATTTTCTTTTAAATAAAATTATGACGTAATGATTAAACGGAAAATCTTCAATGAATTTCAACATAGTGCCGGACACCTGTTCTAAGCTTTCAGATCTTATCAGTATCACGCAATTTTGTTGCCATTAAAAACTGAAAGTTGTATTCGAACCTTTAGCCAACCTCATGCGTAGAAAACACAGTAAGGAATGGCCCACAACAACACAGTTGTGCGCTCATAGTTGCAAATTTACATTTTTTACTCTTAATTGAAACGGGGCTCTTCTTTCCAAAATATGTTATTTTATTGTCAATTTTTTATAGTTATCAGGGGTATTAAAAAATAATGCATTAAGAACACTTCCAGACACATAAAGTACAACTTTTAGAATTTTCAAATAAATCATTCCAGCCATTTCTGAGTCCTAAGTAAATGAATTCCCACACATATAGAGAGACACGCAAAGTTCCATTTATAGATATGTTTAGTTTAGGCTAGTCGATATCTTTAATTAATACTAGATTAGTTTTTATTCGTTTAATACTGCGATAAATGTCTTTCTTTAATCAACATAAAATGTTAAAATAATAGTACAGTCTCTTCTCTATTTTGTCCACCGGAAAGATTTCTTAAAATAGATCTTACTTTTGCTAAGGATTTATTAGCCCAATAGAGCAACTGGAATTTGAATTCTTGTATCACAATCCCAATAACATCTCTTAGAACGAATACGCCACATGGACTTCCCCAATATCATTAAAAGAAATGTTTTTCTCTTGGCAATGATTATTCATCCGATATACAATAATCCATAATCCCTTCGTTTGATAAGGTTGGGCAAATCCCGCTTCTTCTTCTTTCTTATTTTGATAAAGTTTTTCTTCTTCCTCATCATCATCAACATCCTCTTTTTTTACTTCGTTTTCTTCTTAATCTACTTTTACATCTTCCCTTTTTTTTTTCTTATTCTTTATCGTTTTCTTTTTTTCTTCTTATTTTTATCATTATTAGTATTATTCATGTCATTATTATTTTTTATTCTTCTATTCATGGCTATTTATTTAGGCCTTTTAAAAGCGGGAAAAATCTTCTAAGAAAGGCAAATATTATCTACTTAGCCATCTACACCGCTACACCTGTCAGTACATTCACAACTTGCTTCGATGAAAGGAACCATCTTTTACCTTAACACATTTTGCATCAGAGGAATTGTTGTGGCAACATGGCCGCACATACGTGGGTAGGGAACGTGTGTGGTGATAATAAAATATCGCGAAGGAAAAGGAAAGGGAAGAATGAAAGTAGTGACAAGTCCTAAAGAGATTGAGAAATAGAGTGATATAACATAAGATTTTAATCCTTAATATATGGAATGGAGATTATTATTTCTTGAGCTGCACAATATATATACATACAAAAAATGACCACACATAGACAAATGCGTTGACACGCACTAATACACAAACATATATTTGCACACATATACATATATCTATCTATTTATCTTTCTATATATATGTGTGTGTGTATTTATGCACGTGTGTATCTGTGGGTGCACATATGCATATATACATGTAAGCACACACACATATATATATATATGCAGAGAGAGGTAGTTAGCTAACTACATGGATAGATATATAAGTTGATAGATATATATGTATACATCTTTCTATTTATTTATCTTATTCAATACCAATAAATCTATCGAAATCCATTATACTCAGGCAGATTTCCAGTCAAAGTATTTATGCAAAACCTAATGTTGAACATGTCCGTAAAAGATGGCATTTATCGGACATAGGTTTTCCCAAGGTAGGCGGCAACCACAAAGCTTTTGCATGGACATCTGAAACACGATATTTGTGTTAACAAAACTATCGGGGGACTATGGGGCTAAAAACTCGATTATTCGTTGATTACCATGATATTTCTTATTTTTGCTAAGAAGTGGCCGTGACTATATATTCATTAACTAAAATCATTATTTTACTTTTTTAATCTATCATTCCATTCTTCTAATTATTTAACCGGTTTAGCACAGAACTGCGATTTGAAATTAAATTGCTTCTCTTTAGCTCTATGGAAGATTATCTCACCATACTTATTACTCGACGAAAGATTATCTCACCATACCTATTGCTCGATAGAAAATTACGTCTCCATATATATTGCTCTATGGAAGGTTACCTCTCCATACCTTTAGCTCGATGAAAGATTATTTCTCTATACCTATGGCTCTATGGAAGATTATTTCTCCATAACTATTGCTCGATAGAAGATTACCTACCATACATATAACACTATGGAACATAACCTCCCCATACCTATGGGTTGATGGAAGATCACCTCTCTATACCTATAGCTATATGGAAGATCACATCTTCATTAAACTTACCCAACTTATATGGGGAGTAATCCAGGACACATCAGCTCGGGTTTGGGAATCAGTGTTTTTGTTCGTCGTCAGAAGGAGATCGTTGGGAATTTTATATGCAACATTTTTTAAATCAATGTTGAAATATTTATTTTGCCTTGAACTAGATAGCCTGTGGAATAATATCTAAATGGATTTATCTCCGCAAACGAAATATCTTGGATCAGTTAATGATATCTACATCTTTAACTTTCTTTTTCTTTGTTTTATTCAAAGTTTTTTGATAAAAAAAATCTGTCCTCGTTTTTCTCTTTGCCATTATCTTTCTTGTTCTCTTTCTCTCCTCATCTAGCTCCTTATTTTTTTATCCTACCTTTCTCTTCGCGCCATTATTATTGTTTTTACAATTTCTACTTTTCTTTCTTTCTATTTTTTCTTACTATACATTTCTCTGAATTTTCTTTTTCATAGAATCATTCTCTTTCTTTCTATCCCTTAATTGCTATTTATATATCCTTTTTCTCTTCTTCTATACACCTATCTTTTCTAGATCTAGAATGTGTTTCCTATACATGAAAATCTTTATCTTTCTCTTTCTTTCTCCTTCTCATCCTATTTCTTTTTATTTCTCTCCCTCTTTCTTTCTACATGACTCTTCTAAGACAGGGTTATAGTTAGAGATAGGATTTGGAGGTGATGAGAGGTAGATGCTTCGATTCTGCAATCGTATAGTACGCTTGTGTCAGATTTACTCACAGAGGACAATACAGGGGGTTAAATAAATAAAAGAATATTTGGAATGTTGTCATGTCACCTCATCCAGTGTTTTTCTACCTTTAATTTTCCTTTTATTTTTTCCTTTTTTCCACGATAAAGAAAAAGATCCAATATCACCGACCTGAAAAATAATTTTATAATTAAGATTATTATTGGTATTATCAATAGGAATAATTCTCAATATTCCAGATAATCAGGTATAAACACAGAAAGAGTTATTAAGTTCAAAGTTGTAATTCTATTCACTGCTAAAACGAAGAGAGATTTATCTTGTTTCTTAAAGTTGAAAAATTATACGTAAATCCCAAGAGAATTGAAAATATTACATAAATCATAATCAGGAAGTCTATCTGTTTGTAACATATTTTTGGAAGATTTTGTGTTCTATGCACAGCATCATTTTTTAAGCTATGCCATTCAAATTTATTGGGCACAAATCGATAGCTAAACCAGGTCAACGCACACTTGTTCGTCTTAAGATCAATTTGAGTTCATGAAAAATCCAATTCTTGCACTTTTCTTGCCAAAAGATTATCTATAATCACGTAAATATGAACTTAAATCAACTTTGATCATCATTGACATATACACATTGGTGCAAAAAACGACGGTGGTTAATACGAATGGAATATATGGTCAAATACTGGTTAAACACTTTCCCCTGTTGAAGCCTTTTCTATCGATTTAGTCCGTTTACGAATCTGTTTTCCTTCTAACAATCTGCATATTTTAGACATTTTTCGGTGCACATTTTAAGTGCCCAATCATAAAATCGCCTGAGAAATGCAGCTTTTTATATATTCTATGTGTATAGGCTAATGAGTGTAGATAAAAGGATTCAAGTTATTTATACTTCTTCGTATTAATGTAATATTTATTATTTTAGATGTCTCTGGTCTTATGTTTTGAAATATAGACTGTAAGTGTAGGAACACAGAATCATATTACAACGAATTTGTGCACAACATTTAATATGTAACAATTTGGTTCCTTGTATCCAATAGGCAGCTTATAATACTTTATTTCTAAGGCCTTGTTTACCAGTGTTTGTTTTTAATTTTTTAATTTACCTTCTTAAAGGATTGGTTTGTTCTTACAACTCTTTATAATTAATTATAACCTGTACAACTTGTTGATGGGAATACTATGATGCCCAAAAAATTTAATTTTGCTATCACTGTCGAAGTACACATCAATAATTTTATTTAGAATTATGTTCGTATGTCGTTGATAATACTTCTTTGGTAATGCTGACGAATAATTTAACTCAAAGTTAATTTTTTATTGTTCCACTTTCAGATTATAATTCGATATTGTTTCTAATCTTCCTCTAATTTCACTTGGAGATTGGGTCAAACAACGTTCTGTGTAGATAATGCGTATAAAAATCAATAGGAACTGTAATATTATCTGTAATAATTAGTAAATTATGTCTCCTAAAAATCAGACCAGTTAAGGAAAAAAGTGTGTATGAAAAAGAGATGTAATATTACGAATAGTTTGAATTATAATGGTTATCAAAACTAATATAAGAAAATATTGGAAGTGAAAAAACGTTGTGCATATAACAATAAAAACTGTAACAATAGACAGAATAATCCATATCTTTCAAGTTATGTAGATTAATTTCAGGAAGTGAGATTCAGAAATTAATACTGCGTATATAACCCTAAAAATGAGAAGCAAAAATAAAATCCTAATCCTCCAAATGATACAACCCTCATCCCAGAAACAAAACAGATAAAGAAACTTAGGTGTATATCAATAAGATTGGGAATTAAATTCAGGGTAATCCTTATATAACCAATAATAAAGTCTCAAAACAAAATTCAGTCAAATGATTGAATTTTACATCTTGTTACTGCCTTTGCTTCGCTAAATCAAAGTGGCCTTTATTGTAAATTATGAACATTTGTTGACCTTTATGTAATTTGATACTTAGCTTCGAGACAAGAGCGTCCATTGAAGATTAAACTGGCTATTAAATTATCCACAAGATGGTTCATTATTTGAAACGCAGCAAACAAGTGCTCTCAATATTTTTACATTTTTATTTTGTTGTTTAATATTCCTTTATTTCTGGTCTTGATTTCGCCAAGAAGATTATAGGTTTCTCTGGTTGTTTTCTTTAAAGGAGTTCAGATATCAATTTCGATCTCATCAGAAATTGGAAATGGAATGTGTCAAAGGAAACGATAAACAAACTGCTACAACAACAATACTACTACTACTACTACTACTACTAATAATAATAATAATAATAACAGAAATAACAACAAACACAATAATAATAGTGAACAAGACAGAATTTAAGTCACATTAAATAAGCAAACGAAAAAATAATTTTGTAAACTTCAAAAATTTTTTTATCTATCTATTATTTTATCCCAGCATATGAATCTATTAGAGTCATTTAAGACTGATTTGTTTTTCTTAGGTGAGTTCTACTCGTTGTAAAATTATCTACAAGTTTATTTTGTCATGTTGACCTTTATTCTGTAATAAAAAGTGGTTACAATGCAACTGGCTTAGAGGAGAAAGAGTTATATATCTTCTTTTACTTCTCAGAACAATCTAAACATCGACTATAATGGTATTACACTTATTGATTAAGCACCAATTGTTTAATAGAAAGGTACAAAAATGTTAGAATTCCAAATTTTAAAATTTATCACAACCTAACGTGGTTATTAACCTGGTTATAAGCTTCAATTTAGAGTTCGTAAATACACACGGTTCCGGTTAGTCTATGATAATATCATTTAATATATTAGGTTGTTCGGAAAATAATGCCGGAATATAGATGGTACGATTTTTAATTAGTTTCACTAATTAATTTTACTGTATTGCAGATAAATAATAAACATTTATCGAGTAATTAATCATTCAATAAATATTTTCATAAGTGATAAAACCCTAAATTATTTCGTACATTTCTTTCACTTCTTTCGCTCCCCCCATGCTCTTCTCTGGTTTGAGCAGCATTATTGAATAGTTTCAATTCCGACAGGAGAAATAATTGAAAGTCTTGTTTTTTATGTTCTCAATTTCGCATTTTGTTACTTATAAAGTTAGTTATTGATGGGTTGATGACTTAATAAATTAATTTTTTTTATTCTCGATCTGTATACAGAAGAAATTTATTAGTAAAACCAATTAAAAACATATCACTTAAAATTAGCCATTTCAAAATTATATTATACAAATCTATAATATAAATATATAGAGAAAACCTTCTTTAATCATAATAAGATGATACTGATCGGGATCACTAAAGTCGAATTATTACAGAATCTAAAAATTCCATTCATGGAAATAGGATTTTCTTGTAAAATACCCGAATCAAGCTTTAAAATTACTTTACACGCATAAGTCTGGTTTATTTTTAGAATTATACCGCTGTTTAAATTCGAATTTTTTCATACATATATAACATACATTAAGCAAAAAAGGTGGAGTAGCAGTAAAATTTTGAACCCTGGAATCGGATTATACGAGTTCAAATCCCAACCTAAACCATTACATTCATTTTCAGCAGCTTCGGACAGATGAGGCTCGTAAACTCCATGGAGTAACTCATCTCGATATAAGGATTGCACTTATTCCTAAAATTCGGATAGATAAGGCCAAACAGATCAAGCAGAGTAACTCATCTAGATAAAAGACAACACTGATTCCAAAACCTGGGTTGATAAAACGAGCCAACTCACTCAGAGTAAATCATCTAGTCAAAGGACAACACTGATTCCAAAAGGAGCATGTAAAATCGTCTTGTGTCTAATTCGGTTTGGTGCTCAACCAAATATATATCATATAATATACATTTATACATTATATTTCTTATAAAAAGAACCCAAAGTCAATTTTACTGCAGTGATGAATGATTTAGAATACTACAAGAAATGTTTAAACTTAATTGCATTTTGTCGAGTCAATAAAAATCTGACCCAGATGTTCACAAAGAAATCTATCTCACTAGGAACAAAGGTCACATAGTACAAATGAAATACTGTCTACTTGGTCAAAACTTGAATAAAACTACCATGTATGTATAAATGGTCGTCCTTGGATTCATAAAGATGGTATTTCATTGGGTTTCATTGTTTACTGCTGAAGTTCAGAAAGCCAACCATTCATCTACTTCCGGACGTAGATAATCCCCCCATTAACGAGTAAGGTCTGATCGTTTCGAATCACAACTCTGTAAATATTTCCCTTCATTCAAATCAAAGGAAAATTTTGGAATAAATAGACATCTTCAAGACATAATCGACATTTAGGACTGAAAATGGTGTGGTGGAATAATTTACCTGTAGATTTCTCACTTCGATGATTTCCTAAATCCAAAATAAAACCAAAAGTCCACTGAAGAAACCAGCGTTCTGATTAATTTTAAAGTGAACAGTCCCTCTGGTCAATCATGATGAGATGGTAAACAATTTTTCATGCAATACTATCATTTATTCATTGGGATTTTTAAGTAGTCATTACATATGATCTATCATTATAATAATATAGTAAATTATTGTTTAAGTAATATTATCTATTCATTGGTATTTTTAAAAGATCTTTACGTATGACCCACTATAACATAAAAAACTTCTTTTGTATACCAAGAGGAGACAAGATTTCATGCACGAGTATAGAAAATGTATATACATGCCGATGCTAGTATACTTAAATTGGGTAAATTCTCTGCCAAATAGTACACAATATCCAACTAGGAAGTCCATAAATTGACTGGCAATGAAAGTAGTATTTATTAACCCACTATGTTAATAGGGGTCAGTCCTAGATAGGCTTTGATTTAGTTCCTTTTGTTTTACCCAAGTTTATTTTTCTTTTTTCTTTTCACGTCATATTAACTGTGTCAGACATTTATGCAGGGTATAATATATGTTTTTTATAAAAGAGTCTCTATCGTCAACAATTTTTAATAGCACTAACTGCACCATTTTATATATCTCTATATGATAAAAGTTGAATCTTGCCTTCTGCCAAAGTAGTAGATAAAGCGCAAAATAAACAGAATGAAATCACGTGTTCTGTCAGTTTGTGTGTTTTTATAGCGATATACACTCAAATTAATACACGTTTTTCCAGACAAAAGCCGACCAGGCATGACGGTCTGCAGGAGCCAAAACAGTGATGGATTGCCAGTTACGAGGTCAGCGGTAAACACCGGAAACAAGACGCCGCGAGCTTGGTCCGATGACAGTGTCAATGTTATACAACTATGTATTCAACTGTCCTACCACAAGCACCACACAGGTGGGTGCCGGCGCCGTTCCTCAAGCTGTTCCGGAGCAAACGCTTCATGGTCTCCCTCCGGCCATAATGTGACGCGTGACCAAACGAAAGAACTCAGGTATTACGATTTCAAAGTCAATGTACTTAACCACTTCAATTTGCTTTCCACACGAATTGGGATCAGGACGAAATCATGCAAGTTTGACACAGGCCAGCTTAGTAGTGCCAGGTCGTCACCCCACCCATGTCACGAAACAGCGCATAAAATGCACAAAAATAATAATTTTCGTTATTTTTATCGTTTGCTGATTTTATTTAATAAAAAAACTT
>JAYKTE010572652.1:0-18340 GCA_036873565.1 Xipholeptos notoides | reverse complement strand
CTCTCTCTCTCTCTCTCTCTCTCTCTCTCTCTCTCTCTCTCTCTCTCTCTCTCTCTCTCTCTCTCTCTCTCCCCCCTTTAATCTTTTTGCAGTATCCTTTTGGTCTCACCGTGGGATTATATTTATTTTATTTCAGTTTCGTTAAACAATTTGTTAACATAGACAATTTAACAAATCCTTAATTTTTATTTTTCCACTGTAGTTTTATTAATGGTGCTTCATTCATCTGAGTCACAAATAAAAAATTTGCTATATAGTATAAAAGCTCCTGCAAACTTGATCTTTCAGTTTCTAAGACACTTGGATTTGGCTTTGATTAGGTCCAAAATAAGCCATATTCAATAAAATTGATTAGTAATAAATGAAAAAATTATACTGTAGTTGTAGGTAACAACAGCAGTAATATTGTCATTCACTCAACTGAATCTCCTAGCAAAATGAAAAAATTGTTTATTAAAATATTTAAGTGGTAGGTCATAGACTTCCACGCCCAACCACCCTTTTCATAGATTTTTAATTTCCAAAGAAAATCTAATTTCACCTTCTTTATCTTGAGACTAATTGGCAAAAACCAAGATTTAATTAGACTTATTCTAAATTGTAGTTTAACAAGAAACTTAAGTATTAACTAAGTTTGTTTTTATATGATTTAAGTAATCTCTTACTTTAGCAGTATTTAAAGCACATTACTTATCCTCTTCTATCAATTAGTACAGTCTTTATTATTGTTGGGTTTTGCTTTATGAGAGAGAATTATAAACAGACTTGCACATGAAAAGCATCCATTATTTTTAATATTCATTTAGATTTTCAATTTTTTTAATTTGTTTTTTATTTTCTCTGAATTTTTATATGTTTGTGGGGTTTTTTAGTCTTTTTTATTTTGTTTTTTGGGTTTTTAGAATAATAATTCCCAAACAACTATGTTGAGTTTATTTTATTTACGAGGAAAAATATCCACTTATTTGATTTTATATTTTTGGCCTTTGGAAAGTGTACATTTAAATAACAAATGAAACACACTTATTTAACCATTATTTATTGATATCATTTATTATTATTCATTAAAAAAGATGTATTTTTTTTTAAATTCTTGTTTTTATTCATTAGAACATTTATCATAATTTAGACTATTATTGGGAATTCCAAAATTTAATTTGAAATATATATTTTTTAGATTAACCCTGTTTTATTATATCATAAACTATTTAAACCATGATTAATGAGGTTGGGGAAATGAACAAGAAAAATGCCTTTATTTAAATAAATCTATTTTCAAAATTTCAAAAATTTGAATCTCTGTATACAATGTTGCTCTTGATTTTTTTTAAATTGAAATTCTTCAAAAGAATTTTTGAATGCCAATTTTAATTTTTAAAGACATTAATGTTTTTCTTCATTTATTGACATTTAAATTGTCTCTTTTTTTTTTTTCTTAAATCTAATTTTAATATGTTCAATAATTGATCAATTTGTTTTAGAATAAATCTGGATATTTTAGCATTCATTTTAGTCAGCTTTTATAATATACACTTTTTATGATTATTACATATATTCACTATCTTCCAAATTTTATTGAAATATGTCTAAGTAATTAAATATTTTGGCTAATATACCCATTAAAATGGGTACATTGAATGATAGTATCTCACTTGATTCAATATATTACAGTTTTTTTAGTGATTCACATCAGTTAAACCTTTTAATTGATTATTAGAAGAAAGCCTGTCAGCAATTTAGATTTGATATAAAATGGATTTTTCATTATAGATTTGTTTTCATCAATGTATAAGTGATAAAAGACCAAAAATCTATTATTATTTACTTCTGCTTTGATGAACTAATTTCACAGTAGATTTAAATAGTAGATCAAATCTAATGTTTTCGAATGATTCAACTATGATTTTTGTTTTAATTTGCAGTGGGCTAAAAAGCTAAATTACTTGAAATCTTTAAAGAATTTAAGGATAAAAATTAGTTCTTTGATATCTTCTGTATTATTTAAAGTTTTTTAATAATTAAGAAAAATATTCTATCATGGTTAAGAATCATAAAATATATGTGAATTCTTATTTCATTTGACACTAATCATTGATAATAAATTTACAATTTAATTATAATGTTTGCAATCTTTATAACATCATGTTAAATACATAGATCCAATTCTCCAGAAAGAAATACTATAAAATTTCAGTTTTTTTTTTCACTGATTAGTTTCAATTTTTTAATAATATTAAAGTAACTTATTTATTCATTTGAAATTTATAGTTTTTATTTAACCAAGAAAATGTATACTAATATTGTCTAATTCAAAATATAAAAGATAATGTTTTTACCTGCTTCATTTTAATAGATATTGGGTCCTTTTTTTTAAATTTTAGTTATCTAAACTCATAAGAAGTTTTTGATGTTAGGAATTATTTCCAAATTAACTATTTTTGTCCAAATGAATTATTTATCCTGCTTTTGGATTAAAAACTGTTATTTGATAAAATACTGAAGAGGGTCTATTTTTCAATATTCTTACCAATTAAAAATAACAACTCTCAAAAAAACAACTTTCAAATCTGATTTTAAAATGCCAAATATTGATATCATTTAAATCATATAAACATATTGTATAAATCATCAAATTTAATTTTAGTGTAAATATTTCTTTTGCCAGTATATTTTTAATACAAATTTATGCATATTGAATTCTATCTTTCTTTAGACTAGACTTTGATATGATCTATCGTAGATTTATAATATTACTTATTCTAATTTCATCTAAAAATCATTTTACTTCATCTTTTTTTAACCCGCTGCAAATTAATTTTCATTTATTTATCATTTATTTTGTTATGATTTATAAACATCTGCATCAAATTTTTATATTGAAGGGACAAGTGGGACTTGGTAAATGACTGATGTACGTGTCAAAGTTAACCTATTATTATATCACTTACCTGGAAAAAGATATACTGCATATCTGTTTGAAGTAATAAATAACAAACTGTATGAGTTTAAAGAATAAAATCAGTCAAATCCTTAAAAGTAAATTAACTTTTTGTAATTATTGACTGAGATGATCTTGTTTAATATAAATCTTTGATGATGCTAAAAACATATTTAATTATCAATGGCTATATTTGGAAGCATTATGGGCTTTTCAGACCTACTTGCCTTTTAGAAATGTAAAATCTTTTTGCATTTAATCATTGATAATTATTTATTATGAAGAACTGGATATTATAGAAATAAATACTGATAACATGTTAGACAGCTTTAATTTTACAAATATTCTTTATAGTTGTGGAGGTAATAATAAATTAATTAGTAATAATACTGGGTTAAAAGAGAAAATGAATATTTTTAAAGTAGCTATTTTTTAAAATGTCAATCCTAATTCCATACCATTGCAACTTTATTCAGGAGCTATTTAAAGAAAATATAATTCAATTAAAATTATTTATTTCATAAGCTAAACTAAATTGAAGTTTATACCAACTAGTTTAGTGTATTTCTAATTGAGGTAAAGAACTGAAATTTCTGACACTCTTTAAGAATTTTTATTTATAGCATTCCAAATTTCAAAACTATATGCCCTTGGTCAAAAGGCTTGATGTAAAGTTAGATGTCTCTTTTATTAAATGCCCAGGTTACCAAGTAAATTAATAACAATTCCTTCAATTTGTTTTAAGAATAAGTATCTGTAAACTTTTACAATTATTCGGTTCTGCTGAATATTACTTACCACAACCCCAGTATATAAGTTGGATGAGGTTCATTAACTCTGAAGAGTAACCTGTCCAGGTGTAAGGATAACACTGATTCCAAAAACCCGTGTAGATGAGACCCATCAACTCAATAAGAGTGACTCATCTAGGTGAAGGGCAACATGGTTACAAAAAGCCCAGGGATATAATGAGCACATAACTTGGGTTTGTGCCCGACTAAGTAGATATACCCAATATATATGCTAGATGAATAAACATCAATTAACAACTAAATGTAATAATGTACAAAAGAAAAATGACATAGATCTCAAACAAAACTCTCACTGAAATATTAGATTTAAGAAAAAAATATTGAGCAATAAACTTGTAATAAAAATTTGTTACAAAATTACATTTACTTTAATTATCATATATGTGTGCAAACAAGATTTTACATGTAAAAACATTAAAAAAATTTTTTCAAACCTGAATTAAAGAATCTAATAATCATGAAATACATATGACATCAAACAATAAATATGAATAACCCTGAAGATGATCTATAAAGACGATAAATGTCTGCTAACAGGACAATTCACCCTCCAATTAAATTCGGTATTGATAATTCTTGCATGATAGCAAAAAGGAGTGGAATAAACTATCATAATATGGAATCTATCTAGATAAAAGTAATAATTTTCATGTAAACTCTTGGTAGAACAAGCTTATTATAGAAAAGCATTTTCAATAAATTTGACTAGTAATTTTTTTCATAAACGTTTTTGTTTTGTTATGTGCATCTTATATGCTATCAATTGTGTGTTGTATAAGATTAATTATATCTAACTTCTTTCTTTATTTTTTTTTTTCCTCTTGGAAAAATTTATTTTCAATTTTATTCCCAATATCCAGTCCAAAAAAACAAGGAACATTTTTTTATTTCTGTTCGTAAAACTGTGAACAATAATAATAATAATGTTAATAATATTGATAATAATCACCACTATAATCATGAAAATTAGTTTGAAGATATATGTGCCTATTATACCTTTAGTCATAATGACTATGTTTTTTGTTACTTTGTTCAAAGCAAGATCTGAAATGTATACTGGTGATATTTGTATTCCAGATTATTCTCACCAAATTTATTAACTATCATTAATGTAGCAACCTCAATAAATATGGCATTCATGTTTTGATATTGGTATATTTTAGCATCTCCTGCTTACCACAAAGTTTTTTATTTCATTTGTTCCCTTGTCTCTTGTTATAACAAAGAAATCATTTTAGAAAATTAAAACCATTCAAAAATATGACTTAGAGGCAAAACCGTTTTAAGTCAAGGTTCATGGCTGAAGTTTTTAATTTTAATGGAATTATAGGATCAAACGTTGGTTGAGACTGCTCTGCTCTAATCTTTGAATTTAGTGTAATATTGTTACTTGTCTGTAATTTTGCTTTAAAACTTTTTCTGTGAAAAATTCTTAGATTCCCTTGAATCTGTCAGTATATATAAGGTGTTCCAATAACTTGGACAGAGTTGACATATTTGTCACATTAAGAATATATTATGTATGTATATAATGTGTATGTAATATATTTTTATTGTTATAATTACGTTAATTTTTGTCCAAGTTATTGGAACACCCTATATAAAATTTTACATTCCAAAGTCAAAGAAGTTAACAAGATGTTAGTGAAGATCAGATCAAACAGATTGCTAAAGTTTTGATAAAATAAAATATTTATCTAGACTGAAAATATTTATTGAAAGAAAATAAATTTTGTTTCCTTTCATTTATTTATGAAAACATTGATTTTTAAGAGCTTTTGGGTTGAAACTAGGAACCTTCATTGAACTATTTTATATTAACTTACATTTTATCTATTTCTATTTTTAGGTGAGGGAGAAGAATTCTAACTCCAACCCCTTCAACTTTTCTTTTGGTTAACTATAAGATTAGATTTTTTTTTTTTTTTTTTTACTTTTCTGTGGTTTTATATAGTATTACAATAATATCTGTCAACAAAATTTATTCTCACATAGACTATTGAACAAATCGCGTTATAGAATGAATATAATAATCTTTAATAGAATAACAATTCTTTTGTTTTTTCAATCAAATCTCTGGGGTATTTTTTCTATTTCTTAAAGAAAATTAATATAGAATAAGGGTAAATTATGAAACTGTTTATTCTATTTGTATTTGGCTCTTTTTTATTCCCAATCTTTTGGCTAAAACCGGATTTTCCAAGTCCTGATTTAACCAATCAGCTTTAAAAATTCAAAGTTTTGGTAATATAGAGAATTGCTATTAACTTACAACAGTAAAATATGTTGCCTAATATGTAGACATATGTAATTATATAGTGAGTAGGGATAAAACTTTACTTTCTTTTAGCTATAACTTTATTTTTTTGGCTACTAAAATTTAAGTTTTATTTTAAGTTTTTAATTGATCTTTTATTTTTAGATTTCGTTTAAAACAAATAATGATTTTCTACTAAACTTCTTTTTTAGAAATCATAAATCAGCAAAAGAAAATGGTCTAATCAATAAATAAATTGTAGTTAGTCAACCAAAATATAAAATCACAATATTTTTTGGTATCATTTTTTACAAAAAATCATTAGAAATTCTTCTATCCAATAATGAATCTGGCATAATAATTTCTCATCAAAATTAATGGCAGGTAATAAAAGACAATTTAAATAAATACCTTTCAAGATAAATACGTTTTTTTTTCCTTTAACAAAAATCTTCTTTCTTTTTCATCATTCATCTGTCATTTTTTTCAGCTGCTTCTTCCTTACTTTTCCTGAAATTAAATATGCAGCTGAGTAAGTAACTAGTGTCTTCCTGCCAAATAGAAATATGCATATACACATAATTCCAAAGAATTTATACATCTTTCTAAAAGACAAAATACTTTTCAACAAATTTTGAGGTTGACTGATAGAGTACTACTTTAGCTTAACCTTTAACTGATCTCATTTATAAGATGTTGGCTGCTTGCAGAAATATACTGGTTCAATCCTTTTATGCTATATTGCTCTAAACAATTGTGTAACTGAGAAAATTAAAATTTTCAAATTTGTGTTCCTATAATTTTAACCAGCAGCAGTTTTGGGCACATACAACTGTAATTAGGTTGCAATCAAAAGATAAACTGAGGTTTCTACATTAATGTGAAAAATGTTTGTATTGTTACTCCCTCTACAGTGATAAAAATGAGTTGTTTTTAGCAATTTTGAAAAAGATAAACAGCTAAAACAACATTATTATTCATGTTGATATTTCTGATAATGTTTTTGTTATGATGTTACTGAAGTTTCTTTTGTACAGTTTGTCATAAATAATGACTTTTTTCCTTTATATCCTTTGTTTCTAAAATTGTTTCCAACAAAAGCTGTGTTTTTTTTTATATACAGATTATATGATATTGAATGAATCTAGACCAAAAGAAAACTTTTTATCGGTTGATTTAAATAAAATCTCTGCCCTTAAATTTTCAGTTTAATATAAATTCCTATCCCTTTTATCAGGGAGATTTATATTGAATTTTAAAAAATACAAACATTTTGATTTATTTCACCATTTTTATTTAGAATAATTTTCTCGAATAAATTTTAAACTTCCAAACAATTAGAATTTCTAATTGAGTTTACAATTAAAACGAAATAAAATCATCTATTGACTTTATTGACTATGTGCATATTAAAGAAAGGAAAAAACTTGCCAATAATTTAAATAGCTTGATTTATTTCTAGATTAATTTTCTTTTAATCTGTTTAAAATTAGAAATGTGCAAGTACAAATTGATTTATAATTTCTACAGTTTTAGAAAAAAAAATTTTTAGTTAATGGTTTTTACCTGTATTTTTTAAATTTTGAATTCCTACTTAAATAAAGTAAGAATGTTATTTCCATCAATTATGATTCAGATGTAAAAAGGTTTTATCAAATTTCCACCAGAAATTAAAACCAAAAGATAAATTTTAAAAAAGTAAATAATTCAAAGGCATAATTACTCATTAAAAGAGTTAAAAACTGGACACCAATTCAATCCATAGTGATATCCTGTGTTCAAAAAGTATTTCTTGGAGAAATAAGCAAATATTTACATCCCAAAAGATTCTGATAAATAAATAGAATACATTTTTTTGGTGGAATCCTTGTAACAAGGACTGATTTGATATCTTGAAGGTTTTGAACTGTTGTTTTTATCTTTATTATATTCACAATGTTTCAGTCATTCTAGTCTCCATTCAGGTGATTCTGGCTTAACTTTAGAACCTTCATTTTATAATCGGGAAGGGAAGTCAACTTGGGCCAGTGGATAGGCAGTCAGACTTTGGAATCGTAGTAAGCAAGTTCAAATCCCAGTCTTTTCTTTTACATTCATATATGGACTAATACCCTTGGGAAAGGTATGAATCCCCACATTCCCTCCAGCTATGGGTTAAATAGTACATATTGTGTTATCCAAAAAACTAAGTGTTGACAAAAAATGATTGTTCTTGGCATTAAATGACATAAAATGGTTGATATGCTGTAAAACACAAACAAACAAACCATCATAATCAGGAGCCTACATGGAATTTTGAACTGCTATTATTAAATCTATGGCATTAAAATTACCAAGTTTGATCAGAATTATCTTGAGAAGGCCAGAGCTTACATCAGCCAAAACATTGTGAAGATAACAATAAAAATGAGAACAATGGTCTGAAAACTCTAAGCACAAATAAATTTTGTTTTGAATTATCTCAAAACCTATTCTTCTCAGCTTGCAGTTAATTTATTTATATTTTGCTTGATTAAATTTCTATTTTTTCTAATTAATCCATAATATATATATATATACATATATTTCTTTTCTAAAAAGGAATTGTTATTTTTGTTAAAATTCATCACTCTCCCTTGCCACGCACATTTTACTAGTTTTTTCCAATGACATATGCACTGCAAAAAAAATATCTATATCTCAACAAGCAATCCTCTGATAACTAGTTTCATAAAATTCCCCAACTATGTAAATATTGTTGATGATTTACCATACAGACCAACCGCCTGGAATGAGTTTCTACAAGAAGAATTGTACATGTTGCTATATCATAAGAAATGAAAGCTATCATGCACCAGACACCTTTATTGCATCCTTATGGGTACCAGCTTTTGAATTAGATCTTAATACAGATGGCTCCTTTGTACAACTATTCCCACAGGAAAAAGTACATATGCAAACCTATTAAGAAAACTTTAAATAAAATAGCTTACAAAAGAATAAATAATTGTATTTATTTGGGAATTCTTTCTTAATCTATTTATTAATTTCTTTGCGGACTGTTGTCCTCATCTTTCATAGTTGTTGCTTCACTACGTTTCGGCCAACTTATCCTCAGGCCTTCGTCAGGTGATTACCCGCGATACCAGGTAGGAACACTGAGTCTTGTAACCATATTCCCAGCAACCACTGCTTTCCATAGTTGTTGACTGTTGCACCACATTTTTGATCACCTGATGAAGGTCTGAGGATAAGTTGGCTGAAATGTGGTGAAACAACTATGAAAGGTGAGGACAACAGTCCGCAAAGAAATTAATAAATAGATAAAAGAATTAATATCCTGCTAAACCAAATAGAATTAAGTATATTGTGGGTTTAAGAGTTATAATTTAACAATAGTAAATATAATATAGTTTGTTTGTTTTTTTGGGGGGCAGGGGGTTCTATAGTCCTTAACTTTTCAAAATTAATTGAGGACTTAATAAAAAAAATATTTTTCAGACTCAAAAGAAAGCTATTCCAATATTTTTAGTTAGCATTTATTTTTTTAATTTCTTCCCCATAATTATAAAGAGAATAGATTCATTAATTATTCTTTTCTTTTTCTTGTTTTTGGGCATGTTTAAAGTTATGCTTTAAAGATTTGGAAAGATTGAAAATATATTTTGCAATTTTCTAATTATATACATGAATAATTGTGAAATTCAAAAAAAAAATTTTTTTAATATTTCATTTATTTTACCCCATGTTTAAAATGTTTGTTTTAAAGCCAAAATAAGAGGATTGACATATCTTCAAAAATTAGCATGATATACTAATGGTTAAGTGCTGGATTGTGGAGAGACAATTTCAATGTGTTAGTATGCAATGAATTCATAATAATGATAAAATATTGAAAAAAAATCTAATAGAAATTTTATCGTATAGTTTTTGGTCCACTCAATCTCCACTTTCAATATGTCAGATGAATTCGATGGAGAATATTTATCAACCAATTTTTTTAATCCTCTGAATCTTACTCTACCATACATATAGTAAGGAGTTTTAAAAAAGTGGCAGAGGAGGCTTGTGTAATACTTAGCTATAATTTGACCAAGCACTACTTATGCTTTCTGGAGATAAGTTCAAAATAACTAAAAGCAACACTGTGCCAAAACTCAGATATTTCTGAAATACTTCTATATTTATCAATTTCAGATTGAGGTGAATAAGGTTCCTAACCCATGAATTGG
This sequence comes from Xipholeptos notoides, assembly GCA_036873565.1. NCBI lineage: Eukaryota > Metazoa > Mollusca > Cephalopoda > Idiosepiidae > Xipholeptos > Xipholeptos notoides. The sequence continues at coordinate 8,122 of JAYKTE010572652.1, read as the reverse complement.
TGGATAAATGGATTCATAATTGTTCTAATTGTATAAGCTCTAAAAGAATGCAGCACAGAAAATTGAATTAAAAGTACTACATAATGCTAAATCCGGAATATGTGCCATTAATAACTACCAGGACTTCTATTGATTATGTAATTCATGAAAATAATGCTATTTTTGTTGATTTCTTTTATGAAAAACATTGAAAGGGGTGGGAATGATTTGTTAGATTATTTTTCTAATATTGATAAGTATTGCTTATTTTATTTCACCCTTGTATTTGATAATATTAGATATTTTTAGTTATTTACAGCAGTTTTAAGTTTCCATGTTTATTAGACTAGTGTAAGAGATATCTTTCACATTATTCTGCTCAATGTGGAAACTTAAAAATTTCATTTAAATGAAAACAGCAAAAAATGATTCATTAGGATTAAAGTATGTTAAAACATTTTTATACAAGAGAGTTTCTTTCTGAGACCAAAAATTCTAGAACCTAGTGTCATTCTCGAATTTCTATTATATAGTTAATTCAGAAAGTCACTGTGCACCTTTTATTGGTTTATTTACAAATACAGTCTTTTCAAATGCAAAAATTTCAATGAAGTGAACAATAAAATCTATTTTATTATGAAACTGTCATTGTTTTTCACAATAAATTAACTATTCAAAACATTTTGTTCTTGAGTTTTAGAATACAATATAAAGTTCTTGTTTTGAAATTATAGGTGCACATCAACTTTTTTTAATGTATTGTACTTAGCCAAATGCCCCTAAGGAGAAACTGGTAAGTTTTATTTTATGATTAAAGTTCTTCCAAGTTCAACAAAAGAAGTCATATGGCTCTCTACAATTTATAATAAACTCTAAACATATTTCTTATTCTTTCTAGTTAAATATTTTGAAAAATTCTTTTAATGTGCAACTGTGTTTTTGTAAGGAATAAGTTTTTATCTAAATGGTTTAGTTTTTAGAACAATGAGTTTCAAAGGTGTTTATTTATTATAGAAAATATATAAGCTTTTATTAGAGCAAATGTGGAGGAAGGTGCTATAAAGAAAAATTAGGATCAAAAAGGAGCTATGAAAGTGAATGGGTGAGAAACACTACACTAAGAAACCAATGGTAAGTATCACAACCTTAATAGGATATTGGTCAACAAATTGAAATATTTGAACCAGTTTTTCTGTACTGTTGTAGTGGCCATCTTTTTATACGATCAGAGTAGAGGATAAAATTGGAAGGCTTACTTACTTTTTCAAAATACTTTTTTATCTGGCCCTTCCAAGTTCTGTGAGAGGAAGCGCTTTTATTCTGCTGATCTCCTGGGAGCTGGAATGAATGCAAAGACCAGTGGCTGTAGTTTTTAAATGTTTATGTTTGTTGCCCAAGCATTTGACCTCTCTCTGCCAAAAATTGATTTTTTGCCTCTTATATATGTCACCATAAATATACAGAACTTACCAAGCGCTGAACAGTAAATCTCACCCTTATAAATACATGACGATATTGTATGCACGATATCGTTACATTTCTAAAACTTATTATTTTATTGTTTCTTTGGCTAGAAAATAAATTATACAAATTTTTACTCGGTTTCATTCATGTACAATGTGGTAGGGTTGTGAAATTGAACAATTAAGACTAATTAAGATTCAATTGTCAATTAGATTTAATTTTGAACTGACAATACTGGGAAATTATTAATTTCATTCAGTTATTAATTAACTTATTTATTTTTATCATAATCCTTCGTTTATAACCAAAAATGTCTTTAAAAAAATATACCATTAGACACTCTTCTAGAATTGGTATGATATTCACTTGGTCGAGCACCAACCCATGTTCGGCACAAGGCCATTTTTTTATCAGCTCATCCCTGGGCTTTTTTAATCAGTGTTACCCTTCAGTTGAGTTACTCTCCCAAGTCAATGAGCCTCATCTGCCCGAGACAGCTGAAAGTGAATGCAATGGTTTTCACTGGGATTTGCAGTGAAATACATAGCGTATGGGTTTTTAAAAAATAATGAGTTTGTTTTGTATGCTTCTAAACAAAAATAATAAAACGAAACGAGATTAATGATTATTAAACGTTACCAAAATAAAAATCCAATTGAAACATTTTGTTGTTTTACAACAATTTTTTGAGACAGCGAGGTTGGAGCAGTGGAAAAAGCTTGCTCTTTGGATACGTAGTACACGAGCTCAAATCCCAGTGAAAACCATTGTATTCACTTTCAGCTGTCTCGGGTAGATGAGGCTTGTTATCTCGGGAGAGCAACTCATCTAGGTGAAGGGTAACATTGATTACAAAAGCCCAGGAATGAGCACATAAAAATGGCCCTGTGCCGAACTTGGGATGGTGCTCGACCAAGTAAATACCTAAATAGATTACATAGCGTATTCTATTTTTATCAGCATGTCTTTGCTGCTTAAACATTGAAATGTATTAATCCCAATCCCTTGAAAATAATCAAATATGCTTAGATGAATAAAATGATTTTGTTAACAAGACAAAACAATTCCTTTAAAGTATTTAACATGTTTGATATTTAATGTGATAAATTTACTTGAGTTAATTTCCCTTCTTTTTTTTACTGTTGGGTTGTTTGGTCATCTTTAAAATTAGAAAATCTAATTTTTGTTCTGATCTAACTGAAGTTCTATAAAACGTTAACTGAATGATTGACCTTTAATTCTGGCAAAAAGGAATTGCAACAAATATTATAAAATGAACATAAAATCTTATAAAATAGAAAAATTCAATAATTACTTTGAGAAAAAAAGAATATAAAATCATTCAACTAAAAATTGATTTTTTTGTTCTGTGACTTACACTTAGGGTAAAAGAAAAAATAGACAAACGAATGCCAATAGTCCCCTGAACATTGTACTATTTTTTTTCCAAGCACAGATGTTGCATATTTGTGAGAATTTAATAACAACACAATCTTTGATAAAAACATCATTTAATGCAATGAACATTGACACAGTTAATAAAAAGACGAATTGTAATTGGTCGTATTTTAAGTCAAAGCTAGCCAAAATTTCAGCATCCAATTTGTGCATAAAGATTGAAATAACAAATTAATTGATGCAACCAAATTTCACTAGAAAAAAAATTTTCTTATGATTTTATACACAATTTTTTTCAAAAGATTATGTCCATTGCTTTTACAGATCTTTAAAGGTGATTTTTTTATTGGTGACAATACAGCCTGATATCACCGTAGTAATACAAGTTAAAAAAGAAAATCGATTGAAAATACCATTACATAGTGAAATATAACTAATGTATATTTAGTTTAATAATCAATTACTTTTATCAATATACAGTAAAGCTTGGAATATTAAAATTCTTTGCACTTTCATTGAAATTACTTATCACCTTTTTTTTTTACAAATAACCAAAATGTTAGATTTTATATAGTCTTTATTGTATAAGCTTGGTTTCATTCAAACAATTATAAGTTGAGCAGCTTTGAAACAAAAAAATTTTTTTAAATAGGTGATCACTTGAGAATAAAACATACATTGTAAATCAGAAATACTAGTGCCTGGCAAACTAAAGGCAATCTTCTAAGTTTAGCATTGTCTTAAACTAGTTTAGTTTAGTGTCGTAAATTCAGTGTACATACCAGAAAAATTAGGGAGAGGGTTATAATTTTCCTTAAAGGAGTCTCTCTTTAAAAATCTACCAAAGATCAGGTAGTTTATCTAATCAATATGAAATTATTATTAAGTGAAAAATAAACTTTATAAACATGTAATTTCTTTTCATAATTTTTATATTATTTTTATCTTTTGTGCTTCGAAGTGTGAAATTCGTTAAAATTCTATTAAAAATTATAGAAAAAGTACTATATCATTCTGCTTTTAATATGATAGAATTCAGGGTTTTATCTTTCTGAAAAAAAAGTTGTTCAGAAATAACAAATTTTGATAGATTGTACTTAGCTTTAAAAAAACAACTTGGCTAATGCCGGTAACATGACTAAATTTATAGCACTAAACTGAACTACTTTATGACAATGTTATGAAGTCACAACGCTAAACTAGATTACCAAACCTCACTTTTGTTTAATAGAAAATGGTACACTTAAGTTGCAAATTTTCCTTAAACTAATACCTTTTTAAAGAAAATTTAGTTTAAAAGCAAAACTTCCTTCTATTTAAAAAAAAAAAAAAAGAACTACAGTAATGACTTTAAATGATTCAAAAGAAGTTTGTCTTCTTTTTTCTACTTGTGGAGATGTTTACCACTCTTAGGTATGTTTATGAGTGCCAAAACAAAAAAAAATGAGCCAATTTTTTTTTTTAGATGTTTAAAAATCATCCAAAAATTATGGCACCATCCCATCAATATGACATTTTCACTAAATATTTATTGAAAAATGAACTTTTTAATGGTTTAAATTTTTTTGACTAGTGGCACCCAAAAAAAAGCTGGTAAACAGATCTCAAAATAAATTCAGTCAAATAAAACAATTCATTATGATTTTAGTGAAAAATTAAAATTAGCGTGTCTGTGATTGTTATGTATGAAAGAAAAAAAGCTAAAAAATAACAAAATATTGAAAGAAATTTTACCATAAATAGTGTTTAGAATCATAATTTAATTCAATTATTTTTCAAAATTGATACTTGACTGTTTGGTTACATTAAATATTCTTTCATGCTTTTGACTAATAAATATCAAAAAAATTTTACCCTTGTGGGCTTCCACATTTTTAATGGCATCACTATTTCAAGGTAGCTGGAAATTTAAAATGAAGAAAATTATGTGCATTTAAAAAAGAAATGGAATTATTCTGGTACTTCTTTTTAATATTTTTGCAAATTCTTATATGTTCCTAATTTTTAGACATAAAAAATTCAGTTTAATTGATTTAAAAACTTTAAAAAACATTTGAAACTGGTGCAAAAAGGTGCTGAAAAATAGCACTCATTGAAAGATTTAAAGTTTGAAATTCTCTTAAAAATTCTAGAAAAAGTTTTGTTCAGAAATACAAGATATTAAGTAATTAAAAAAAAAACAATTCAGTCTAATGGCTATGACTAATGTATTTCTATTGTGTACATGTTAGAAAGCTGTGAACTTAAGGGCATAAGAAAATGTGAGGGAAATGTAAAAACAGTATCAACATAAAATTTTATCTGTCCAGTCAAAGCTTTTTTCTCTATGCTTTTATCTTGTCCAGGTTAAAAATTCTCACATACAGTAGCATCCAAAAGTTAAGGGATAGTGAGTGAATTTAAATATTAATTAAAAAAACCTGAACACTATATCCTAGTTTTTACCATACACTTAGATATACACAACATTTATCTGTGATGAAAGTTTTATTAAAGTACCAGAATTATTTTGCGAGTTATTAACAATTTATGAAATATTCTGAAAAATCAAGGCATCCAAAAGTTAAGGGCTAATAGAAAAAAAGTCGAAAAACAATACAAAACATAACATTAAGAAATAGAAAAAATTATAACAATGTCTATATATTATTGGAACATCAAATTGTCAGTAATGTAGGAAGGTCTGCCAGTGTTGTGCTAAAAATTAGGGCATAGTGATCAGTAATTTTTTTTCTAATAAATATTTAAATTCACTTGTTCTTACTAGTCATTGGATGTTACTATACCAAACACAGAAACTATCGAGGATAAATGGTAATGGCTGACCAGTTTAATGAAAAATTCAAATGTATAAGAGAAGAAAATTTAAAAAGATATTAAATTGTATTTTGCTATTTATATTTTACTAAAAAATATTTTTTAGCCATCCAATTTCTTTTTTGCACACCTAAAAGAACCAAACAAAATCACGGTTTTTTAAAATACCTCCTCAACTACTTGGTTTTTTTAATTTACTACATCTACTACTGAAAGTATTTTTCAATTGTTAGGGTGGACTTACCTATCCTTACATAATGAATTCTTCCTCTTTATAAATCTTAGAGATTTGAGAATGGCTGGAATCAAAAGTTCTACCTGCTGGTAGTACTACTATATGTATGTGTATGCTTTGTTCATTAATACAATTGTTCACTTCACCCCACAACTTATTTATAACATCAACTTCTCAAATACTGACCCAATAATTTTTCTTTCAAACACAATTGAAAAATACCTTAATCCTAATTTACTAAATTTCATCATCAACTCTTTGAAAAGTATTTTCTACTTTTCTTATCTTCCAAAATACATTTTTATCCACAAGCTACATAAACAAACTCCCCTAAAAAGATGTGGGGAGAAATCCTGTCTTCAATTGAATGTCAAAACTGATCCAAATAATTTACTAACAAAAATACTTTATATTCCATCAACTTTATAAACCAAAATACCACAGAAATCTTAACCAACTCTAAAAAAAATCTCATTTCTCCTAAACTTAATCCAATGCCTATAAAATTTTTAATGAACTTTGTATATAAAAACCACCATTAATCCAAATAAGAATACTTTGATATCACAGAAATACCTTCAGTATTCAATCATACTACTTTCACTTTCTCAATAATCCCAACCTCCAAGCATCTTTAAATAATAAAGTTTTGCAAAATACTTTCTAGTAAAATACTTTGTAATCTCAATTCACACCCATAACAATTTGCCTACTTGTATTCACTAAAGTTCTAATTCATTGAAATTGTCTATTGCAATATCTGAAAAATGTCTTAAAATCCTCATTCTTTCCTTCAGATAAAGCATTATAGTTCATATTTAGATATCTTAGAATGTTGTAGCCATTTCAGTTGTCATATTTATGATGCTTAAAGAACTATTCTCTGGCGTTTTTCATGAAACTTTAACATTTCCAATAGATCAAAACAGTTCTTTTGCTTCCTATATTACAAGAAATGTATAGGAGTAAACAATGGAATAAGAATAGGTTTATATATATTTTAGGGGTTTTATTGAGATTAGGCTTTTTTTTATAATTCAGGAATCTTTTATTAATGGACTATTCCTATCCGAGGTCGCGGTTAACCACCTGACGAAGGCCAGAGGTATAATTGGCCGAAACGTAGTGTAATAACACCTAATCCAAGATGAGGACAACAGTCGGCTAATAAAAAAAGATTCCTGAATTATAAAATGCCTCATCTCAATAAAACTCCTAAAAAATATATATATAATTAAAAATTTTTTATTAGGAATTTATTGAGATGAGGCGTCACAATTTTTAGTAATGATTTCTATTAGCAGACTAAAGTCCTCATCTTTTTATATATAAAAAGACGAGGACAACAGTCCGCTAATGAAAATCATTACTAAAAAAAAAAGTAATCTTTTTTTGTTTAGTTTTACGGCATATAAACCTTTTTAGGTCATTTAATGCCGAGAACAATCATTTTTTAGAAAGGTTCTTTTTGAACAACACAATATGCACTATTTAACCCATAGCTGGAGCGAAATTCATACCTTTCCCAAGTGTATTGGACCAAATATGAACGCAAATGGAACGACTACGATTCAAACTCGCATATTGCGATTCCGAAGTCCGACCTGTCTATCCACTGAACCAAGTGGACTTCCTCTTTAAACTTAATTTTTCTTTCTCCTTTCTCTCTTTAATTTTTCTTTTTCTTAATTTCTTTTTTCTTCTCTTTCTTTCCTTCCCTTTTTTATTCTCTTTCTGTCTTTTTCTTTTTTTCTTTCTTTCTTTTCGTTTTTATTTCCGTTTTCATTTTTTGGGTAATTTTTTCTGTTTTTCCTTTTTTTTTCTTTCTTATCTTTGTTCATTTTTTTTTTCTTTTTACTTGTTTTTTTTTTTGTTATCTTACTTCAAAAAAAATATGTTTTCCTTTTTCTTATATCACTTTTTATCATGGAGAGGCCCTGGTGTTGGCCAGGCCCACTTGTGAACAGTTTGTTTGTTGGTTGGTGTTTTATGGCATATGAACCTTTTTAGGTCATTTAAGGCTGAGTTGGAGACACTGGTTCCCGCCAGATCACCGAAGCTAAGCAACGTTGAGCCTGGTCAGTACTTAGATGGGTGACCCTTTATGAATACCGGGTACCATATATTGCGCAGAGATGTGGAAATACCCAGCTTAAACCACTGGGTAGATGCACCCTTAGTCTTTGGTGAGACAGGCATCTAGGAGAAGGAAAACTCTGAAGTAAAAAC
>JAYKTE010571543.1:0-18355 GCA_036873565.1 Xipholeptos notoides | reverse complement strand
GGTTGAAAAGGCATTTTTAATTCACTAATGGAAAATTTGTTGGTGAAAAAAAAAACACTCGCCAAAAAGACAAGTGTGTTTTTATTTTTAGTCGCCAAATGGAAAATTCACTCGCTATGGCGAGTGATTTACTCGCAATGTAGAGCCCTGTGTATGCTCAATTATATAAATTATGCTAAATGTTCACATGCCCCTATAAATAAAGATTAAATTTGAAACACAGTGAAAAACTTTTCTAAGGTTCAAGTAAAGTAAATTGAGATGTATTTGAAACCATAGTTTTACAGTGGCTGGGATATGTTAAAAATATGGTATGTATTATAGCCAGTAGTGGAGACTAATGCAACCAAAAACCTGTAGGTTTGCATATGAAAAGGGAGAAACAGTAATATACCTTTCAAGTAGAAGTGATACACTTTGAAATGGCTGGAAATAACCTAAATATGGGAACTTATATACATATTAAAGGGTTCATTTGACAATTTAAAAGTAAGTACTTTGTGTGGGGCAGCCACTTCTAAGCGAGTTGTGTTCTTGACTATGTTCAGTGGTTCGTACACAAAAAGGTTTAAGAAGTCAAAATTTAAACTTTAGTTTAACAAATAGTTAAAGATTATAAAATTTGTCCTCCACCCTAATTTATAATAAACCCCAAGAAAGAAAAATAAATTAACGTCTTGAGCAAAGAGAATATTTATTGTAAATAAAACAGAGGCACAAAACCAGATTTTTTTAGAAAATGGGAAAAAAAAAAAAAAAAAAAAAAAGCTCTCAAAGATAATTTCTTGTTATGCAAAGAAACTGGTCATATCAGGAAATCCTTGGAAATATGAAATAAATGTGGTCACCGAACATCATCAAGCTATCTGTTCATATCTTGCAAAAAGTTATTTAGTAGACACACAAATATGAGACAGAGAGATAGAAAATTGTATTATGCAGAGAAAAATTGTTAAGAGTGAAGTTTTAATGAAAAAAAAAGAAGAGTAAAATACATTATTTAGCCAGTCAAGCACAAAACTCCAATTTGATACAAAGTTTATTTATGTACTCTAAGACAGGTTGCCTCACCATCCAGCCATCAGGCTGTAGGTTTTCTCTTTCAGGGTTCTTCTCCTAGATACATGATCAGCCAAGTTGCTTATGTTTTGAGGAATCAGTGTTGCTCTTCTGAGCCCTATCTGCCTGGACTAACTGAAAGTGAATGTAATGGTTTTGATGTAAATTTGAATTCATGAATTATGATGTTCAAAGTGCAAACACATAACCACTGCACTTGTGGCATCAGTATAAAATTTGTAAAAACAGAGATATTTTCATTACTGATCCAAAGAAAGATTTAATCAAAGTAATTTTTAACTGTTCTGGTTATGCAGAAGAAATGAATGAGATCTTCAAAAGCCAAAACAAATTCAAAATAGCATGATTAAACTGATTAAATCTAAAATAAAGAAAAATTACTTGAAAATGTTAAAAAAAATATATCAATGAAAATAATTCATAATAGAATGAGATACAATAGACAAAGTCAACATATAAAAGTTCTAAAATCTTCTAATTAAATCAGCACATTAACTTGTTGAACATTTTGAACCCTATTCCTAACTTATCTCCATACAAAATTCTGTGATGTTCATTACTATAACACAAAGACTAATGAATAAATTCTATTTTGAAAAATAACTTATTATTTAAAAGTTCATTAAAAAAAACAATATTAATATAAAATAATGTTTGTTTCATATTATATGATGAGGATTCATTTACTTATGACTAACTGGTACTGGTTGTTTGTTTTTAATAGATTATAAATCATGAAATTCCTGGTTAGTTATTTCAACATAATTGATACTAGGCCAATGCAAGGAAAATATGCCATCATATGATAATAATACTAGATGTTAAAAATACTAAATTCTAGCATTTGGAAAATTACATCATTGATTTATTCTTTTTTTGGAAAAGTTATTTAAAAGTCTAATTCTAAATCCAAGGAGAACTTTGTCTGTTTATTTAACAAGCTCAATGTTCTAATTTACCTTTAAATAGAAAGTATGGGAATTCATTCTTGCAATTAAGACAGAAGAAGGCTACAATACCATGCCATGACTCCATCTATAGTTGAGAACTGTATAATCACTGTAGTGTACTAAATCACAGATTTAGATAAGGGGTCTATGTGAGTTTAAAGGGTTCTATCAATCCTAGTTGATTCATATTTTTCCAACTGGTATAAGTCTAAAAAGTCAATGCAATAAAAGTAGCAGGGTTTTTAACTAGTACACAAGAGTATATCTAAACACTGAATTTATTGTCTGTGTAGTTATCCATTTCTCCACCAGAACTTTTACAGGTTTCTATGTAGATTGAAATTCATTTAGTCTTAAACATTAAACTCATTTACACAAATTTTGCACTTATGATTTGCTTAAGTATTAATAAAAATTTGTCCTGATTAGAAGATATACCAATATACTTTTGAAGAATTCATTTTGAACAAGATATAGAAAATATTGGTCCTAAAAGAAAATTTAAATTTAAATAAACATCTAAGTTTTCAAAATCCTTGAGATGAAGTATGATAACTTCTACAAGTATTATTCAGACTATTGTCTTCATTCTTATTATTTGCTGTCTCACTAAGGAAGACAGGAGGGTAATTCAGTCATATTGTAGTTAGACAGAAAATAATAAGGATGAGGACAATAGTCTGAATAATACTTGTAGAATCTAAGTTTACATTGACTTTAAAAATATCTAGGGCTATCTATAAACGGGATTCAAAATGAAATAGAAAAATTGTTATCTGCTTTTTCAAAACATTCTTTTGTTAGTGATATTTCATGCAATAGGAATGCAATAAACATTTGTTGAGAGTGTTGCTATTCAAACAATGCAGTTTTTCCAATTTTATAAAAGAAAAGCAGTTAAGTGAAGACCAATAATACTAAAAGTCTTCACTTAAAAACTATTTGAAAAAGATCAATATACATTTTTATTTTGAATAGAAGACCCTGGTTCAATAGCGTACATGATCAAATTACCTGCTGAAATCATATTACTACAGGTAGCATCCCAAATCAGTGACTTGTCATCCTATATAAACATGATTATTCTTATTTTTTTCACAGCCAAAGCCAAGCCAAAAGATTCAGATTAGGAAGGGCTTTATACAATATTTAGGATTTTTCAAATATTAATATCATTTAATGCTACACACCTGGGGAAAAGATATGAAAATATGACGGCACAAGATGTAGATCAGACTTTGTGAGATTTACATTGACTCAATGATTAATGATGACTCTCATTCTAGAAGAGTATCACTCAAAGTAGTACTGGTAAATGAGGAAGACGGTGAAATAAGCCAAGTGCTACTTAACTGAGAAGCAGTTTAGTAGTTGTGTTGATAGAGAGGAGTGTTCCTCAGCGGCTGCATACCGTTGTACTGAACAATCCTTTTAAGTGTACCATGAAATATTGTAATAGCATACTCATATGCATTTAAGTTTTCCAAATGTACTATATTTTCATGGTGTTGACATGTGTAATTAGTTAGTAAAAATAAAACAATTAAGATACACTGATTTATGGTTATGTTGGATAGGCAATATTCCTTTGTGGTTTAATAAAGATTTTTAAAAGTTTGTAATGAGAAGTTTTTGTAATACAATTGCAAGAAAAGTATTTAGCATGAAGAAAGTTCTAGCATCTTAGAAATAACCATGTAACCATATTAGTATATCAGTGTTTTTACTGATATGAAGTGCATAGATTGAATTGACTCAAATAAGACATTAAATCTAAAGTTCATTGGTTAACTACACAGCAAAGACAAAGAGCTAAAGTTAAATAAGTTCAAAACAAGTCTACAATACAATTAACTCTAGGTCACTTCTAGGACAACTTAAAATCATCAGAATCCATTGTAAAGGATGATTTCAAAATTATGAAAACTTCTTCATATTTGCAGCCATTTTAGAGATACTTTGTATCAAAAACTATATATATATATATATTCAGGAGAATATAAATTTCTAGACAGTATAAATAATAAATAAAACAAATAATATACTATAATCTTTTATATGAAATCTAACATGTTTCGCCTTTACGGCTTCTTCAGAGATTTAAATGAGGGAGAAAGAATTTAAACGTTCATCCTGATGTAAATTTGAATGCTTTTTTGTTTTTTAGATTGTTTTACGTTGTTTGACGACAACTAAAGCTAACTGAAAAAAAAAAAAAAAAAATTGAAAGTATTCAATTGTGAAAGCAGTTTTTTTAAAACATTTTTATGTCAAGTTCAAAGTTTTTGGGTTTGTTATTTCTTTGTTTTATATTCGAACATACTGATGTGTATCTGCATACAATCATAATTCTGAAATGTTATCACATTAAAATTATTTTATCAAATATAATTTAAAAAGAAAAAAACTGTTTCATTTTTGACTCATTGCAAAAATATAAATGAATAGAGAAATTACAAACTAAGAAAACATTTTCCTTTTTAGCAATAACAATATCTTCAAGATTGAATAAGGAAAAAAATTATAAATTGAACTGATCTGTGGGGATTAAAATAAGATGCCATTTATTAAAAAGATAATCATCTATAAATGTTATAAAATGTTAACTTACTTAAATAAAAATTGAAATTCCAATGCAATCACTTAGTTCATTTTCAGCTTCTTCAATAAATTTGACATCTCTTTAAAAATTTATTTAATTTAAGGGTTTAATCAGCCCTCTGAAATTTCCTCAAATTCAGAGAAACAAGAATTCTGAGATTCGGATGACATTTGTAGCCAATCTCAAGGGAATTAAATTATAAGAAAGCTCTTTTCAATCGCCAATAGAAAATGAACAGTATCTTTCATGTATTCGAGATACTTATCAACTTTATAAAGGAATTTTGGCTGAACATGTTTAATCCATTAAGAGATACTCTTTTTGATTACAAGTAAGCACAGATATCTATCGCACTTTGGCTTGGTTTGCAAATATGTAGCCTGAGAAATATCAATACTTTTAGTCTTCATGTAACTCACTCTCTGGTCATTTTATCAAGATACATTGCCTTAAATGAGGTCATATGCCAGAGATATTTGGGCTAGATTTCCAAGTCAATGTGCAAGCACCCCAACTATATTGTCCTTTCTTTTAATTCCAAAAATTGAAGCCATCTAAGACAAAACACAACCCAGGAATCTGCAGGTCCAAAAAGTAGTGTTTATAAGCACTTAATGAAACTGTATAATCATTACTTAAAAAAACTATACAATTATTCAAACTCCAATCCGTGTTCTTGCAAGATAAAAATGAATTGACAGTGAGGGAATAAATTTAATTTAAAAATTGAAATTTCCATGCATGAAAGAGAATCTCTGGCAAGATTTTAAAAGTAATATTTATAACTAGCAAAACCTGTGGAAGCTCACAGCCATTCAAATAACTGAAAGTAAATTTAACATTCTTAAATTTAAACAAATCCTGAGAAATAGTTCCAAACTGCAAATTGCTTAGAAATTTTTTTTTAGATTTTTCTTCATAATTAAAAAAATGCTTACTGCCTCCTCCTCTCAACATGACTTTTTTTTTTAATTATAAAATAAGATAGCCAACTTGAAACCATAAACTGTTTTGAAAATTTTTGTAAACGGATTGTTTTTAATGATTTTCAAAAGTTAAAGCTTTTAATATAAGTGTGACACACAAAAGAACAAACGAACACACACGCTATCCTATTAATATATAGATATCTCTTTTCTATTTCAATTGATAATTTTTGCCAACAGAGAAATTGGATTTTTGAAAATTTCAAGTCAGAATAAGCTAATAGAAGAACAGTTGTGTATCAACAAGAAAAAGGCCATATATATTTTAGACTTCAAAAACAAAATTTCTTAAATGTATCAATACTATTCTCTATTCTCTTGGTGAATTAAAGTCATTAACAAAAATGAAGGTTACTTTGATGAATATAGTTTTAAATAGAGCAATAAAGTTGTAAAATTATAGAAATAAAAACTTTAATCAATATTAGCCCTTTTTTCATTTTCTCAAATTATTCTTTTAATTTTACTATGCAAAATATCATATTTGGTTTTTAAAAATTGTTCTTCATCTGTATGAATAATAACTTTTTTCAAATAAATCAATATAATTTATAATTTTTTTAAAAGATAAATTGAATTTTGTAAAAGTTTGATATTCCTCATTGAACATTTAATCATTTTCTAATTTTAATAAAAGTGCTTTCCATTTTCATGATGTATGCTTTATCTGAGATTTAAATGGATATTCTTCCATTTTTCCAAAGAAGCCAAAAATTGTACATTAATAGTAAAAAAGTGCTTGAGAAATACCAAAATAAGTCAATGATCATATTCATCATTATATGAGATACATTTTTAGAAATGTATTTTTGTATCTGCATTTGATGACTAGACTTCAAGTTCTCTTTGACAGAATTTGATGTAAGGTCCCCACTCCAATATTGAGGATATATACAAATGGATAGGAAACACTTTTTTCACTAATAAACAAAATGACCAAGGAAATAAATATGGAAAAATTAAACAAAAAAAAACTTAATTTTAATGAAATAAAACTCTAGTTAAGATTCTAGATATAATAAAAAATCATTTTGTAAAAAAAAAAACCACTACAAAATGTTAGAAAAAAATGTTTTATTATATAACTGTATCGTTCTTATAGTTTAAGTATGTTTAGGGTTTACTCATTTATCTCTTGTTTTCAAAGTTATCAGATGAATATGATAAACTTTGATGCTTTGCTTAAACCAAAATGCAATCCTATAAACAACCACACGCCTACTCAGTCTAGCTTTGCTTCAGAACAGAATATCTATTCTTTGTCAGAAATCAGTTAATCAGTTTATCAAAAACAAGGTTTCATCACAATATTTTTGTCATAACAATTTGCAAAGCTGATTTGTACCATTTATTGTAACAAATTAACATATGATTTACATGTACTTTTAATAACAAAACACGCAATACATTTTGAAAATTCATATCAGTTTACAAATACAGTTAAGTGATTATTTGAATACCATGTTCCAAGCCAAGCATATCAAAGACACTCATCCGCAAATATAATTCTTCCTTTTCAAAATCAGTTTTTACTCAATACTACTTTATTAAACTGAACCTATATATTAATAAAATAATGGACATGTTAGTCCAACAAATTATTGCTTTCTTTGGTTAGATGATGATTACACTATGCATTTTAATTAGTATATTAATTAGTTTCAGAAAAAACATTGAGCTACAGTTTAAAGAGAAACTATTTCAATACAGAAACTATCTTTAAACTGAAAAGGTTATCTGTTGAGCCACAAATGATTTGATACGGAGAATGTGATTTTGGCTTTAGATAAAAACAAAGAATATTAAAAGCCACATTATATGGATTATTACACAGTGCCAATGAAAACTATTTGGGTTTAATAAAATGTTGTTTTAGGTGATGTAATCTTAGCATGATGAGTGCATAAATAGAAAATTACTACTACTGTGGGTAGATGTGTTTGTTTTCGAATGTTATTTAAAGTTATTTCAGAACCAAAATATCTAAACATTATTCTTCTAATTTGCTAAATTGGAAATTTCAAAAGCAACCTAATTTAAGGGGTACTAAGTATGAATGTTGATTGTAACTTGGGGTTTCAGCTAGGTATCACATTTGTTGGTTGGTTGGTTGTTTTGATTTTTAAATGGCACATCAACTTCTCTGGTCATTCAGTGCCTAGAGAGGTATCACATTTGTGACACTTTTCACTTAATCAAGGTTTTCATTATATTCTATCTTAATTTATGAATCAAAATGAAAAAAATAAAACTATTATAATTACTGTTTGGCTGTTTTTGCCAGACAGATTTTCCTTGGACTTCTTGTGACACTGGAATCAAAGGGTTAAACACTAAACAGCAATTATTAAGTGAATAATGAAGTTCATCACAACAACTAGAGCTGAAAAATGTAAATGATTAACTTGGTGTAAAAATCACTAATCTTATAATAATTTGCCTCTTAAGGTAAAATTAGTTCTAGTGATCAACCATTTCTAGCAAGATAACTATTAAAACAATTTTATATATTTGTTCAAGAATATATGATTTTCTATTTAAAAAAGGGAATATTTCTTATGCGAATAGGAATGGTTAACAATTAAGCTTTTCGTTCATTACTACAAGGGTTATAAGAAAATTTTAAACCTTTCCAAATTGATGAAAATTGAGAAAATGATGAAGTAATTTGAAGTTAGTAAACTTACAAGGCTCTACGTTGCGAGTAAAACACTTGCATTTGCGAGTGATTTTTTTCAAGTGGCGACTAAAAATAATAAAACGCTTAACTTTTGGCAACTGTTTTTTTCACTAACAATCTTCCAAATAATGAGTGAAAATTGTTTTTCCAACCTTTATTTTTCTTTTAATTAAAGGAGCTAATTCAAATTATTTAAACAATAAAAGGTTTAATAAAAAAAATAGAATGATATACTCTATTTTTTAAGAAGGTCGTTTAAAAAAGTATTTGAAGAAATAAAAAAAATGTTTATAAATAGCATTTTATGGGTTTTACTATCTTTTCTATTTGGCTAGTAAATGAAAATATTTAGTTGTCAATGATCAACTAAAATTAAATGTTTGTAGGGTCGGGTCCTGACTTAAAAATTATCAAAGAAATAATTTTTGCTTAATTAAATCCAATTGATTCCAAAATCATTAAAAATGGTAGTAGTAGTTTTCAATTAAAATGATTATTGGTTATTTTTCTATCATTACTCCAAAATTTTCTTGGTCATTATTAGGGCTGTGACTGTGTGACAATATGCTTTCACAGACAGACTTGACTATTTTGTGTTTTTACATTTCTTTTAATTCTACAGTTACTAGTAATTACTAAAGAATCAAAAGAAATGGAAAAATAGTCAAGTGGCAAGTAAGAGCTCTGTGTTGTGATTCTTTAATAAAAGCATATTGTCACAGCCCTAGCATTATTTACACTATGCAACCAGTAATAATATTTCACCATCGTCATAAACAAAATAAATGAATAAAAACTTGAAAATTAAAAATTTTCTTTCAACAACAATAACGCCTTTCGGTTTATTTTTCGAAATCCTTGGGATGAGGTATAATAAAATCTAATCGGACTACGGGCTATTCTTCTCATCCATAATATTCTCTCTTTCACGACGTTTCGGCTGAATAATCACCCTTCGGTCTTCCCCAGTTAAAAGAAGAAAAATAAAACTGCCACTAAATTTCAAGAAAAGATAGATAAAACAAGATAGATATAAAAATAATATGAATCAATTAAGGACACCCAAGGAAGGGCGAACGATGATTATTCGGCCGAAACGTCGTAAAAGAGAGAATATTATGAGGAGAATAGTCTGATTAGTACTAGATCTCTTTCGGTTATATTAAGAAATGTTGAGCAGCAGAAATGAGCATCTTTTTGTTTGTTATTTTTTTGAAGATCCATTATAAAATTTAAAAAAAAATGTTCAAGCTCGATCGACAGCAGCCATTGTTTTGTTTTTTGTTGTTGTTTTTTTTGCAAAATAACAAAAAACTTTGGAAGAATGATACAAAAATAACCATTACAAACGAAAACTAAACTACTACTACTTTTGATGATTTTGGATAATCAATCAGGTTTAATATTTTTTAAAGCCCAACAAAAATTATTTCTTCGATAAGTTCTATTTTCAGTTTAAAACCAGCTTGAAATTACTTCATCATTTTCACAATTTTCAAAGCTTTTTTGCAATAAGTCTAAATAATTTGTTTATCTTGTGATTCTGTAAAAAAAATATGTGAGAGTGATGATGCCATTTAATTATATGCAGGTAGGTACACAAATCTAAAAATATCAGTAGCTTTTTTTGGAATAAATGAAGTCATAGATAAATCTTTTTCAACATATTTTTCTAAAAATTAATACCACAATTTGGAGTCATTTGATTTAGCTTTCTTTCATTGCACTCACTCACTCACTGCGGTGGGTGCATATGCACGCGCACGCACGAATTTTTTTTTTTTAATACACAAATAAATTTTAAGAAAAAAATACAATAATCCAATTTTTTCCCCTAAAATAGAAAAAAAAATCAAAAATTCTTTATTTGAATTCCATCTAATAGAAATATTTATAACAAATATGGGTGCCAAGAATAATAATATAGAAAGAATGAAAATCACATCACATACATTTCACCAGCACCCACCCCCCCGAAACTGCTTACTGCTAGAGAGAGAGAGAGAGAGAGAGAGAGAGAGAGAGAGAGAGAGAGATAATATTTAAAATAAAGCTGGCACGCAGATTTAGAGAGATAAATAATGATTGAATTGTGAACAATGAATGAGCAACAACAACAAACTCGAATTTGATAAATCTGAAAGTTGAAATCAATTCAATACGAATATTTGAAAATTGTTTCTGTGTTAAATTTCTTGATTTTTCAAACTGCATTTTGTTTATTTTCGTTTCGTTTCCGGAAGATTTATTTAAGTTAATAAGTAGCAGCAGTAGTAAGTACTTACTTGGTACTACTAAATACAATTACAGTTTTAAATGCTTTCTTCTTTCTTTTTTCTTGCTTAGCTTGTTTTTGCTTTAAACGTTACACAGCAAAAAGCCATCAATTATGATTAAACACTTTCTTTCCTCGTATTGAAATTGTTCAGCTTTAAAAAGAAAGGCAAGAACTTGATTTCTGACATAAATGTAAAATAAACTATTCGACACATCTTCCTTACATATTTCTGCTTCAATTGATTTCTATTTTTGGATTTTATTATTTTGACAAGTAAAAGCATTTAGTTTCCAGTAGGTAGGGCTAGGGCTTCTGTGCTGTGACAATATGCTTTTATTAAAAGAATATTCTTTAATAAAAGCATATTGTCATGTCACAAGCCCTACTTACAAAATTAAATGGTAAAATCGGAAAATAGTCAATTAACGACAAGAATATTCTTAAATAAAAGCATATTGTCACAGCTCTAAGGAAAGAGTGTTTTTGGTTTCAATAAAACACATTTGAGACTTAAAACATTCAATAATGTTCATTGAAAACACTAAAAATACATCTGGCGTTTTGCGTACGTTGTCGAATATTATAAATCACTCAAACAATCATCATACTTTTATTTTTCGGAATCCTTGAGATATGATAAACTCTACAAATAAGTATTATTCGGACTATTATCCTAATCCTTATTATTTTCTGTCTCAACGTTTCGGCTGAATTACTAAAATTTAAATCGAAAAAACGAGTCAATTTAAGTCACCTGAGGAAGAAGACCCACCAAAGGGTAATTTCGGTCGAAACGTAGTGAGTGAGATGAGACAAAATAATAAGGATGAGGACAAAGGGCAATAGTCCAAACTTTTAGAATACACTACACTTACTTTTACTAACATAATCTATAGTTTTTTTTCTCCGTTGTTGCACTAGCCTTGCTTTCTGCCAACCATTTTTGAAATTACACATGAGAGAAATTATCGAATTCTTTTCAAATTAATTAGAAAAAAATGTACGCGGGAAATAAAACAAATACAACCTTATTTGTAAATTTAAAAAAAATACACACAAAACAAATACTCAAGTAAAAAGAATATAAAACGAATAAAGCAAAAAAAAAATACAAACAAAAAAACCCCAAAAACCCTAAATCAAAATATATCTAAAAAGAAAACATTAAAAGCAACAAGAAGAATTATTTCGAAGAATATGAAGTTGACCAAAACTAAAAGAAATTGAAATAATAATTTTTTTAGTGAGTAAAGTTAAAAATAAAATTAAACTAGATCTTCATATTCTTGGTGAAATATGGTTATTATTAATTAACTATTTTCTGTGGTACTCAAAAATAAATAATCCATAAACAGAGAAAAACAATGTTTGTGTTTTTACGCCACATCAATCTTTTTATGTCATTTAATGCCGATAACAATCATTTTTGATGAACGTTCTTTTGTCCACACACACGTAAGCATGCACAGTGGTGCTGGTGCAGTGGCAGTGCCCACAGTGAGTGCAGTGAGTGAGTCGAGTGAGTATGCTTACCCTTGGGAATGGTTTGAATCCCCACATTACATTCAGCTATGATGAAATAGTGCAAGAAGTGCATTCAGCTATGATGAAATAGTGCATGCATGATGCACTTGCACTATTTCATCATAGCTGAATGTGGGGATTCAAACCATTCCCAACGGTATTTATCAAAATGTGAACGTAAACGGAACGACTCGATGGGGATTCGAACTCGCATATTACGATTCCGAAATCCGAGTGCCTCATCCACTGCCCTAGGTGGACCTCCCAAATATCTTAAGCGACAAAAGAAAATTAAAGAATAACAGATTTTTCTATTAAAAACAAAACCCAACAAGACACGAGTTCTATATCTTCCCAAGCAACAACATCACGTGGATGTATGTATGTATGTGTGAATCCATGTTATCCAAAGTCTAATATTTCAAAAATTATATAATCATCTGTTACAACTTGATGACATAAACTACATTAAAAAATAGCATTAAAAAAGGGGGTGCCGTGCCCGGGTGCACACTTCACTTGACCAAAATTGTTGGCTCGATTTCAAATGGATTTCTATTTTTGGTATTTAAAATGCATTTTTTTTACAACATCCATTTTGAAGGCTAGCTACCCAGTGATCCAACCCACCCAGCAGAGAGAGCAAGCAGCAACGAAAATAATGTTCCCAAAAGTTTACCGTACAATACAAACAATTCATTATACTAATTTAATTAGTTTATTTTAAAAATATTATTAAAATATATGATCTACTTGGTCGAGAGCACAAATCCAAGTTAAGGCCAGTTTTACGTGCTCATCCCTGGGATTTTTGTAATCAGTGTTATTACTGTTGACTGTTGTTGTTTCCCTTCACCTAGACGAGTTACTCTCATTGAGTTGATGGGTTCCATCTATTTTGGAATTAGAGTTACCTTACACCTAGATGAGTTACTCTCCTAACGAACAACCCCACCTGCCCGAAACAGATGAAAATAGTCTTGACTGGGATTTGAACTCGTGTAACGATTCCAGAGTCCAACCTTTTACCACCTCTCTTTCCATCCTAGTTGCCTAAAATATTATTATTTACTTGACCGAGAGAGCACAAAACACTCATCATACACAAACCCAAGATAGGCACAAGAAGAATGCGCACGTAAAACTGGCCTTGTGGCACAGTTTTACGTGCGCATTATATCCATAGGCTTTTGTAATCAGTGTTACTGTTGCCCTTCACCTAGATGAGTTACTCGCCCGAGTTAACAAGCCTCATCTGCCCAAGACAGCTGAAAGTGAATGCAATGCTTTTGACTGGGATTTGAACTTGTGTAAAACGATTCCAGAGAGCGAGTTTTCTCCGCTATCGCTCTCTACATCTGAAGATTTTTATTCCTTTTACCAGAAAGTACCAGAACCAGCAAACCAAAAAATATTAAATCGGTTACAGCATAAATTATCTTCATTTTTTTTTTTAATCACTCCTCCAGTCAGTAGTACCACTAACTAAATGTAAATGAATCTATTAAACAATTAAAATATAATTCTTTCGTTCGTAAAAGAGACGTTTATTCAATTTCTAAGTAATAATAAACCTCTTTACATCCTTTTTTTTTACTCTATTATCTTCAGGGAGGGCGAGGAATTGGAATTTTAAAAAAAACTACCACAAATTCTAACTTCGATCACATCCATACAAAGTAGAAACGAACTGAATAATCGATTATACATTAAAATAGAGGATTCAAACAAATACAGCACAAAAGTAAGAGCAAATAAATGTAAGTAAAATGATATCATTATTATTATTATTATTTAAAGAGAAGAAGAGAGTGGTTGTTGGTCAGCGCCATATTAGCATCTATCCTCCTTCTCCTTCTGACCCAGTTATATCATTTCATAGCAGCAAGGCCCGTAATAACACACACACAGACTTGGAAACGAAAAGGCATTCAAGATGAGATCTTTGGCAAGAATTTTTAGTGAAATTTTTTACTTACTTATGGTCCGCATGGAACGGTAAGATGGACACTCCTGGCCGGCTTTGGCTCCTTCGGCGAACGATGTCGTCCTGGGGCGCCCACTCATGGCGAAGGCATCCACAGGTACTTTTCCTTCTTAAAGCTGACACTCGTTTCAAGATTTCGTCGAGTTTTTGCCCCTATTTCGTTTTATATAAAAAAATAACACACTTTTCAATGGATGTTGTTTGCTTATTTATCTGACGAGTATATAAAGATTATTGTTAAAAATGACAGCGTCTTCTTCAGCAACTACTAAAAATCTCTTAGTGAAGTTGTTCAAGTCCTTAAACGATAAGCCTAAAAAAAATGAGTTTTATTTGTTATTATTTCTTAGGAGTCTTTATTTGGGGATAATAATTCTGATTTTGATGATCTTCATTAAGTTAAAACTAAATAACTTGTCAAGATTGGAACGAAGAAAGGGAGAGAAAATAAAAAGTATTTAGCAATAGAATTCAGAGCTTTGCAATTTCATTCAGTTTGCTATCACTCCTACCTAAATAAAGACAACCAATTTTTGTTTTTGTGCTTAATATAAAATTAAAACCACAATTATAACAAATTAACTCGTTCTTTGTGTATTTAATAATCTGTAGAACGAGTTATTGAAATCTAAAATGTCATTTAAAGGGTAAGTGCCACCAAGCCTCTTCATTAAGATTTGGTAATAACAATGATGCTAGCTATAAAGGGCTAAAACGAAAACAGGTTAACTAACGTACACCAAAACTTTTGATTAAGGAGCAATTAATTTGTACTTTTCCTTTACTAACACATAAGTAAATAATCAATCAGATACTATGTATATATTTCAAAATTTTAACAAAATTCAGTCTTGTGAATTGGGAGAACAAAAAAGCTATAAAATTATTTAAATATTCACTTTACTTGACATCAGTATTGTCAAGTATTTACACTTAAAGTATCGTTTTTCTAAAGGGGTTTTAATTTAAAAATCAATGTAAAATTTTAATATATTTTTTTCCTGTACAATTTTTGGACTTTAAGTATAAAATAAACTGATGATTCTATTTCTAGGAAGTGTGTAATAATCTAGGCGAGTATCGATTTTTATTTTACGAATTTCGCGTCCTTCCTTCTGATAGAAAATAAGTAAATTTCGTTGTATTATTACAGATATATGTCTGCAATCAGTATGTAGATTAATTCTTTTTTTTTCTTTTTCAAGCAATTTTGCAGACAATTTTTTTTAAATATCTTCAAGACATTTCCGATGGAAGTGCATAGTTATTTTATTTATGTAAAGAAAGGTGAAATTATTTCATGCGTATAAGTTTATATATGTAAAAATATACTTTACTTATACTGGAAGTAGATTTGCTTTTTTTTAATGTTTAAATTATTATATAGTTCTTCTGTTAGGTTTTTACACACATCCGCCAGGTAAAGAAAGATTGGTTTATTTGATTGTTGCAATCATAATTCGCAGTCTTTAAATCCATTCAAAGATCTTTTTTCTTGTTAAATAATCCAAATAAAAAATGCTGTAGTGGATGCGGCATAGATAGAAGAAATAAGTCCAGAAAATGAGACAAACAAGCAAGCGTTGTGTTGTGTAGTGTAAGTGAAGTGTAGACCTTACGCCATTGAAGTCGTCCCTTTTTTTTCTTTGCTACTCGATTTTGTAAATTCCGACAAAAAATAATCAGTAACTGTTACAAATGTAAAGTACATACCACCAACAGAATTGTCACATAAAGATGATAATGACAGCACACAAACTGCTGGTGGTATAATAATAATACTATCTAACTTTATAATACTGAACTGATGACCACGAATACTTTCCAATCATGGACACCAGTACGTTCATTAGAACAAGCCTCCTTACTGAGGTATACCAAAAAACGGAAAGATCTATCGACAGCTAGAATCAAAGCTAGAATAAAAGATAATAAATAATCTCATCACATGAACTACTTAACTTATGAAGCTATTTTTTCTTATCCAAAATAAACCAAAAAAATATAAATTAAATTCGTTTAATAATCTAATAATTATATTTCATTTTAAAATTATTCTAAATTTCGTTTTTCGTCTATTTCGTTTCATTCCAATGAAGAATCTATTCCTGATGGTACCTTTGCATGTGTTATCTCTACTGTTAAACTGTTCTAAAAACAACAAACACTATCTGTAAAGCCATTTTTTGAATAGTAAAATGAATTAGCTAAGTTTAAAATTTAGAATTAAAATTGCTTCCTACAGATCTTTTTAAAATGATTACCTTTTTGTACATTTACCGGAAATTGCCGAAGTAATTTTTCCTTGAATGTCGAATGATCTCAAGCACAAAAAGTGATGACGTCAACTGACATCATTAGAGAGTTGTGTACAATTTCCTCGAACGTTTTACACAACAATTGTGTGAATTTAAAGTAGTGAAATGGTTTTTAATAGCAGTTGTATTTGGTTTTACAAATAATTTTACTAATAAATTTATGAAAGCCACCCCTTAAAAGTTTTTACCTGTGGTAAGCAGGCTTATAAGTCTTTTTTTTCACATACCATGTTTCAAATTAACAAACCTTTGAGTTTATTTTAGATCATAGAAGAAAAGAAGCACTCAACCAGTAAGTGTAAAAAGAGATGTAAAATGAAATAATCTAAAAAAATTATTTTAAAATTTTTCACTTTGATTTTTGAAAATTATCATAAAACACCAAATATAGATTAATTATTATTAGCAATAGTATTAATTAACCTTCTACTAATGATTATTGATAATTTTAAGGTATTTTTATATAGTAAGTTATATGAAACCAGATAAGAAAACTAAAGATGATTTTCTATGACTTAATTCCATTTTTATTTTACTTAATATTCATTTGTGAATAAATGAAATAGGATTGTAGTAAGACTTGATTTTTTTTAAAAACTATTTTATTCTGTTACCTTTTACAGCCAGCAACAGCGAAAAAGAATTAAGTATCATTTTGATAATGAATTCTAAAACTTATGTTAATCAAATTAGTTTTAAAGGCCTTTTTTTTTTTTTTTTAAAGTCTTTCTTTTTGCCAGAATTAATGCTATAAGGAAAACAAAGAAAACATTAACTTATTTCAATTATTAACAAAATGCAAAATTAGCTTAACATATTCCTTTAGAAAATTCAGTAACACTAAAAACATATGTAGTGTTAAGTGTTTTTTACGAACTTTTTTAAGGAGTGGAAAAACGTTTTATTAACTTCTAAATTAAACGTCATTAAGTTTAAAACAAACATTTTTTTTAAAGGATAAAGCTAAATGTTTGCTAATTTTTAAGAGTAGAATTTAGGGCCAGTTAAGTCAATGTTTTTAATGGGATCTAACAAGCAAAATAATTAAAATTAAAAATAATACACACAAAAAAAGTTAATTATTTGACTCACTCAAATCGTTTGAGTTTGTGCAATAATTTAGTTTAATTTTAATTGACAGCTAACAACATCCCATCTACAAAAACGATTGATATTTTCTTTAATTTTAATGTTTTTTTCTTTCTTGTGTTGAACCTCAAGATGATTTTAAAATTAAAACAGAAATCTGGAAGGTTAATTTTTTTTATAACTGCTTTTTTTTTTTTGTTAAAAGTCAGTCATGTCTAGATTTAACTTCCACTGGCTTTCTTCTTCATTCTTTCACTTCATTTGAAGATAGCACCAATAATAAAACTAACAGTGTTTAAAGACGAAGAAGATATCTCAAATCAGCGGAAACAATAGGGTGTAAAATTTAGAGCTAATTCAGTTTTTTGCACGAACTAATATGAAAAAAAAAACAAACAAAAAAATCTTATTCGTGTGTTATTTTATTCATTTTTATCCATAACTTTTCGTTAAATATAATTAATTAACATTCCTAATTCTTTTAAACAATTTAAATTTTCATCATTAAAATTTATTTTTAACCCTGAAAGGCCGATGCCCTGTTGACCTAAGGCAAAAAAACAGCACAGCTGATATTTTGGCCATCCATTGCCCTCTAATAGAACAGAGACCTCTGGTTCGCTAGTTGGTAATTTTGCTAAGTCAGGGTAAAAAGGGGTAAAAGCCAAAGTTAAAATAAAGTACCCCAAAATTATGGTTCACAGCACAAACAGCACCAAAGGGGCCCACCTGTGTGGATACCGATAAAATTATCAAGGATACCCTTATTTGACCGAGTGGGTGGTAGGCAGTTGGACTTCGGAATCGTAGTACGCGAGTTCGAATCCCAGTCGTTCCGTTTGCGTTCATATTCGGACTAAT
>JAYKTE010570433.1:0-18358 GCA_036873565.1 Xipholeptos notoides | reverse complement strand
TCATAGATTACTGACTTTTTTATCAACAAATTGTCGTGGTCACATAATATTTGAGGCCGCATTATACACAAGTAGATTTGGCCAATCCTAAAACTTTTATAAAAAAAGATCTGGGTCAAAATTAGAGGGGTACTTGAATTAATAAATAATAAGACTTAGAAAATGAGAATAAGAAACAATATTGTCTACTCGTACATCGGGGTTTATTTAGCGCAAGAAAAGTATATTACAAAAATGTTGTTTATTGTGCCTGAAAAAAGAAAATTAGTATCACTGCAAATAGTTCTTCACTTTCCTGTGCAGCCATCTTAGCCTGAAGCGTTCATAAATACAACAAGACGGCAATATTAAAAGTCGAAAACACTCGTCACTGACAGAAGAGTTCGTGAGGTAATTAGGAATAAAATGCTCAAGTGTGGATTCTGTGTTGCTGAGAAGAGCTTGCTTGCCACAACAACCAATAATTGGAACACTCTAACGGAAGGGGAAGATAATGAAGTAGTGACCATGATTATTCTTAAGATATTAATCTCAACAATATCTGAGCGAAAATATTAGAAAAGAATGGTGTTCAAGAACTACCAATTATGACAATTAAAAGGGAAATAAAAGATGAAGAAGAACGAATTGATTTTATTTCTTTTAAATTAAAAAAAAAGAATTTGTGAATCAAATTCGATGAGAACAAATCACAATTTAATTAGACTGAATTATTTACAAGATTGTAGAAGATGGGGATAGCTGGATATTATAATACAACTCATATTAAATTAACTGGTAATATATATTCATATACTGGGTGAACCAAATTATTATGCATATCGTTTTTTTTTTTAATTTTCTATGAACCAAAAATATTCCGATTGGGATCGGTTGCATCCGAGCAATCTCTATTTAATATCTTATCACAAAAATACAATAAAAGGTCTGAAAAACGTCGTATTTTGCGTAATAATACACTTTACTGAAAATAGCATCTGTTTGTTTAATAGTTTCAGCTTCTAGGATTCCAAGACATCTATAGTTATCTTGTTCATCGAGTCCCCGTATGGGTTCCTTATCTGGTGATTTTATTCCATTTTATTTCGTGGTGTTTCCCCGTTTCATTTTCATCATTGTGTACTTCTCAATCTCAAATCCCATTCCTATGTCTTGACTGAATATCCTTGTTGTATTTGTATACAATTCCAGTTTTTTCATTCTTTCTAAATGGTTTTATGCCATCCATGTATAGTAGGTGATTCATTTTTCCATGTTGCTTCGAGAGGTGGTATCCTGCGTTACATTTCCTTAGAATCTTTGTTAATGTAATTATTGCAATGATGAAGAGTAGGGATGACAGCGAATCTGATTGGAAAATAACCCGCTTAACGGTAAAGGTCGTAAGGTTGTAAGGTTTAGTCTCGATTTTTCCATAGCCTTTTCAATAATAATAATGAGTACGTTGGATATTTTAAGCATTTTCAGGCATTCAATGATCCAGGGTTGTGGTACAGTGTCATATTTCTTCTTGTAGTCGATCCGAGCCATGCTTTTCTTTCTAGTTCTAACTTCTTTAAGAATTTGTTGGTCAATGTAAAATATATCATAGGAACTGTGACACCAAGAAGGGCTGCCACAACATCGCCAGTAACCACACAGGGTTACTGAAGAGCAATGTCTCTGCTGGGCGCGAAGCTGCCAGCGACATTAACAAATGGGCAATTAGGTAGAAATTTTATTGGATAAAAACTGGCTTAGGTCTTAGACATTTAATGGAGATATAACGTGTCTTCTGGCGTGAAACTACCAGAGACGGTTTAATTAAAATTATATAAGTTAAATTTATGTAAAATCAAACAGACTTGATAAATTATGGTTTTATCTTGAAGGAGAAGTCGGGCATCGCCATAGACCTTGCTGCCTGCTAGGTCAGGGAAGGGCATGCCAAGATTATTGTTTCAAAAAATAGTCGATTGTTCAAAAATTATGACAAATCGCTTGTTGGGCCGGCTTTCGGCTAGGGATATAGAAAGGGTAATCTGTGTTATGTGAAGCGAAGGTAGTAATGTTTAGACTACGAGAATGGATTTGACCCGGGGGTCAGATTTGAACTTGTCATTGCGATTTCTGGGGCTGGGAACAAAGTTTCCCAAAGTGATTTGGGGTGTCAACTAATTCCTGACGTCAGGTTGGTTGACCAATGACTGGACTTGGGGTTGTGTCGTCATGATACGTAATCGTTCTTGATTGGTCGGATGGGTTTGGGGTAACTACCAAACCCAACCACTTACCTAAGTATAAAGGGGGCTGCAGGGCAGATTTTAGGGAGTTGGAACTGAAATTTGGTCAGTCCTAGAGATCCTTTGCAAGCTCCGTCCACCCCTCTCACCCATAGATAGGAGAAAGGCTTCGCCAACCGGTTGTTTGTGGGAAATTAAATTCTGCTCGCTGAAACAATCAAATGATTGACCGCAGAACAAAGAAAAAACCGTTTTTTTGATTCTGAGTTTTTGGTTGGGGAGTTCAACTACCTATAGCGACTGCCTGAGGAGATTATTTACCTTTTACCAAATGAAGACACAACGTGGGATGATGACTTGAACGGCATATCATTCTTGGACTTAAATGCTGCTTCAATTATTCTAATTTACCTGGACGATCACTGAATTGGATTGAGTTGTTTTACGAAAGATTATACTTTAGGATTTACGTCACTAGTTGATCTAAAAGAACTTTTCCACTTAATCATAGCTAGATGACTAGCGAAATAGATTGATAACTTCTCGGATTATGATACTTAAGGAGGAGAAACTATAGATAGATATAATTAATTACGTGACTTAGGATTTACTGCCATTTATACCGGAACCTTGTACTCCACTGAACGGATTATTATCTCTAATTTTGCCTGTCGAATTTAATTCGACTTGATTTATGTTTTTTTCCTTCCTTTGGACATTTTGAGCTTTTTTTTAATACATCTGTATATTCACCCTCTTGGAATTTCGAATATTTGGTACAGCAACTGTATAACCGCTTTTTGAACTTTTTTTTTTTTTTTTTAATACAACATATAATCTTGCAACTCCGGACTTGATTTATTTTATTCCCCTTGGAACATTTTTTTCCATTTTTATTTTTTTTTTACTTAATTATTTTTTTTTTACTTGTGACAGTTAAGCCGTTAGGCCCATTGGATAGGCCGGTTAATTGTTATACAATGTCGATCACTGAATAAATGAAAGCAGTAATTGTAAATAATATTTAGGACCAGTTTTATTGAGATTTGAATATATGGTTCGAAATAAGTGGTTTTTAAACAAAAAATGTTGTCTTTTTTAAGTAATACGCTAACATCACTAGTAAACTTTTCTAGTCAGTAGATTTAGCATACATAAAATTAACAATATTATAATGTTATATGCTCTCTATGATAATATAGAATATGTAGAAGAAACGAAGTAATAGATGTAAAAATATCAGAATGGAGAATTATTTTAAAAAAAAAAGAGTCCAACACCAGATTCGACCAAGTTTTCCATATAAATATTTTATTTAAGGATCAGATGAATGTTTCACTCCGAATATGTATAAAAATCAAAAAAGAGCAAAAAATTAGATTTAAAAATATAAGTACGGATATTCATTCAGAAAAACGCCGACATATGCTTCGACATATACACTTTCATGTATGAATTTTATTAAAGTATGAGATGAATGTTTAACACATAATATGTATAAAAAATTAAAAAAAAATGAGTAAACAATTGATAACAAAATACCAGTATGGAGATTTATCAATAAAAACACTGACACGTGTTTCGACCTAGAAACTTTCATCTAAATATTTCATTTAAGGTTGAGATGAATAATTCCCACATACTATGTATAAAATCTTCGTAGAAGAAACTTTTATATGTCTCAGAGATAATTGAATTCTTGTTCAGTAAAAATATCATAAATCTTCGGTTCAAAGGTTCCCCAGCTCTTAATATGCAACAATGCAGTCCATGCAACTTTTCCAAACATTTAAACACATTTTTATTACAGCCAAACTCAAATTGTCACAAAGAAAGCAGAAAGTTATAAGCGGTTGACACTTGGTAAATTTCGTGCGACACTGGATTACATCACGCAGAATAGTGCATTGGAATGTATTCATTGACATTCACTTAATGTTTATAGAGATAGAATAATGAATTTATGTTGAGTTAGAAAAGCGACTAATGAGGCCTGGCTTTGGTGAAATAGAAATGAATGAAGCATTACGTTTAGCGTTGCGTCTACGACACTGGCAGATGTTTAGCTTGGAATTGAGAATTTACATCAGGTATTAGATTCAAATGAGGAAATTACAAAGACTGAATACGTTTTTAGTGGATGGCAATTTAATGTCTTTGATACAGTGGCGTAATAATAAGCGATCCGCCCGAGTGGTGCTTGACAGCGGGCGGCATTTTGCGTGGATAAAAATAGAAAAAAATAGAAATAAAAAAGGGACAGTTAATTTAATTCAACAGTTTTTGTAATGATTTGAATTATACGGTTTTTTTTTCGGAAGAATAATTTACTTTTCTTTGACGACAAATATGTGTATAAACGGGTTCTGTAATAAAATTAATGTCTAGGACCAATAGTAGCAGTCTGAAATTAGATTCTTGATTGTAGTTCCAAGAAAATAAATATTTTAAAGGCTTTTTGGAATTCTGAAACTTAACGGATTATCAACGGCCAGCGGGGGGGAGGGGGATAGCAAAAAAAGTTGCTACGCTACTGCCTTGATTTAAAAGAAGATTTACATGGCCGAAATGTTCGAATATACTTCTCTTACACATAAGAAGCGATGGTGGATCATTGGTAAAAAGCCTGGACTCTGGAATCGGATTATACGAGTTCAAGTCCAAGTCACAATCATTTGTTACACTTTTGGCTGCCCCGGGCAGATGAGGCTCATTAACACGCGAAAGAAGCACTGTTTGAAAAAACAACGGTTACATGAGACTCGTCCACTCAAGGAGTATAACTCATCTCTGTGAAGTGCAACACTAATTGCAAAAAATGGCAATATGATGAGCATGTAAAACTGACCTTCTGCCGAACTTGGTTTGGTGCCCAATCTAGTATACATCATTTTTGTTTTACACATTTTATGTAATAATATGAAGTGAAGAAGATGGTATATATGCACTAGTATGTCTGGACGGGAATGGAATCGAAATTAAACCCCGTTAATATCTAAAACAGATAGATTAAATGTTCAGGTTATGATAACAATGCGATTTGTAATCCTCTCTAATCCATTCGTACAAATGACATAAGTAGTAGGCATTACTTTTGGAATGACACTCTTAGTTTGAACCACCGTGGACGCACTATTTAATCAATGTCTGAAGGAAATATATTTAGTTGGTCAAGCATGAATCCAAGTTAGGCACAAGGCCATTTTACGTGCTCATTATATCCTTGGGGCTTTGTAATTAATGTTGCTCTTCATCTACATGAGTTACTCTCCCGAGTTAAAGAGCCTCATCTGCACGAGACCGATGAAAGTTAATGCAATGGTTTTGACTGGGATTTGAACTCGGGTAATAAGATTCCAGAGACCAAGCTTTTACCACTGCTCCAACCTCGCTGCCCAAAAGGTTTAGTTTGGTTTGGTTTGGGAAGATTTTGTTTTATTCTGATTTTTAATTATTTTGTTGTGGGATATTTGGTTTGATATGTTTGTTGGTTGTCTGAATTGTCATTGAATCTGGTGATTGGAAGTATGATGTCGTTTGAGATTTATTCACTTAGGTAGTGATCGTTATATTTTTGACAGCTAAAAAGGGCTGAAGGAAATATAGGTCCTGATGTGTGCATAACGGAATGACTTGGATTTGAATTCACACAATTATGGTTCCCAACTCGAAGGGCACATCGACCATTTGAAGAGGACTTCAGCGCTGAAAAGGTTAAATGGGAACTGATTGAAAATCTAATTGAAAACAAACAAACGGGAAAGAGATTTTAAAGAAATAACGAAAAACAAAAGGTGAAAATGCAAAAACAAAAAAATGATTACTAAAGGACATACAACTAACTTAAAGAACCAGAATCGGCCAAGAAAAACAAAAGACTAGATTGAAAACCGAAAAACGGCTAATTGAATGGTAAGATAGGGATATTCGGACAATTAACAAAGACATTGTTGATACACTTCTGATGCCACAGTGAGTTCAAATCCTAGTCATTCTTTTTGCGTTCATATTCGGATAATATCCTTGGGAAAAGTATAAATCCCCACATCCTCTCTAGCAATGGGTTAACTAGCATATATGGTATTATTCACAAAGTAAAGTGTTGACAAAAACTAACGTTTACCAAAAATGATTGTTCTCTGCATTAAATGACCTTATAAAAGGTTGATATCTGTGTAATTAACTATTTTATGTAAAAAAGAAAAATAAGCAGTTTTATCATACAATGGGTTATTGGGTAGATCACATATAATAATGAAATATTATCAACTCAGTAGATCATATATTGCAACAGAAATGACTCAGTGTATTACATGCTGAAATATATCAAAATGTAGAACACAGCAACCTAAAATATATCGTATTAGTAACACGCCGATTTAAATAAGATAGTATACATTTTAAAAACTAGTGTCGTTCCCCACAAAAATATGGCTCTTATTTTTTAACTATTAATGCAATAAATAAATAAATGGTAGTTTGTTTGTGTTTTACTAGATATCGCCCTATTCTTGGGACAGTTAATGCTGAGAACAATCAGTTTTTGATAAACGTTTTTTTTTTGTCCGCACATAGTCTTCTGAATAACACAATGTGAACTATTTAACCCAGAGTTGGGGTGAGAGATGAGATTCATACCTTTCCCAAGATTAAATGTAAACGTACACGGAAGGACTGGTGTTCGAACACGCATATTACGATACTGAACTCCGAATGCCTATCAACTGTCCAAGATGGGAGTGTTACCATTACAGTGAGTGACGTTTTGTGCTCTTAACCTAAGACTGTAGACAAAGAATTGACGTGGGAGTTTGGTAGGAAAAAATCACCTGTACACACGCCTTTATATTCAGATTAATAACCTTGGGAAAAGTATGAATCCCCAATCTCCCCCCGGCTATGGGTTAAATAGTGCATACTGTGTTATTAAAAAAAACTAAGTGTGAACAAAAATAACGTTTACCAAAATGATTGTTCTCGGCATTAAATGACCTAGAAATGGTTGTTATGCCGTAAAACTCAAGCAAACTCAAACTCAACCTGTGCACACGCATTTTTCACTTTTATACGTATATAGATCTTGAAATGCTCCGTGGATTATTTGATAAGAAATTCGGATATTGAAGTCACGACGGCGAATAGCACAAGTAAGGAATTTACGAGAATACAATCTACGTCTTGTTATTTTGTGCGGCATTTTATTATAATTTTTTGTTTCTGTAATTTTTGTTATATATATCTTATTCTGTCTTAACCAATTTTGCTGGATTTATTTTTTTTTGTTTTTGCATGTATTTTATTAGCTGATTGCGACATAAGTTTTCGTGTTATTCTTTGTACTTCCCTCGTTCCGTTTTCATTGGCTTCCTTTTTCGTACACATCTTTCTCATTCAATGTTTTTTTTCTTTGTTTTGTCATTTGTTTTCTTTGTGCATTTATTTGTTTTGTATGTGTTTTTGTTTGCTTGCTTTTGTTGTGTGTTTATGCGTTTGTTTGTGTTTTGTGTGTGTTTTTGCTTTGTATTTTGAGTGTGTTTTTGTTTGCTCCCTTTGTGTGTTAGTTTATTTGTTTGTGTTTGTATGTGCTTTTGTGTGCGTGCTTCCTGTGTTTATTTGTATGTGTTTTTGTGTGCTTGCTTTGTGTGTTTATATCTTTGTTTGTTTTCTGTATGTGTTTTTGTGTGTTTGATTTGTGAGTTTGTTTGTTTGTGTATTTATGCTTTTGTAACGTTGTTTTATGTGTTTGCTGTTGTCTGTGTTTGCTTTTCGTGTTTTGTTGGTTTTTTGGTTTGTTTTGATAGATTTTTGTGTGTTTATTTGTTTCTATTTGTCTGTTTTTTCCTGTTAGTTTTGTTTTGTATGTTTTTTTGTTTGTTTAATTCATGAGTATTTTGTTTGTGTTTAGAATGTGATTTTGTTTGCTTGCTTTGTGTGTTTATACTTTTGCAGCGTTGTTTTGTGTGTTTGCTGCTTGTTTGTTAGTTTTCGTTTGTTTGTTTGTTTGTATGTCTTGGGGTTTTTACTTGCTTCCATAGTTTTTTGTTTCCTTGTGTTTGTGTGTTTGTGTTTATTTGTTCTTTTTGTCGGAGTTTCTTTTCGTATGTTTTTTGTTTGTTTGTTTAACATATTTTTGTTTATTTGTTTTGAATGTCTTTTGTTTGCTTCTTTTGTGTATTTTTCTTTGCTTGTTTGTGTTTGTTTTTTTGTTTTTTGTTTTTTTTGCTTTGCGTTCTTTTTTTGTATGTTTTGTGTTTGTTTATTTGTGTATCCTTCGTTTGTTCATTTTTCTATAGAGATAATAATCTAACTACATATAATAGTAATCTAACTACTGACACCCTTTGACCCCTCTGGATTAAAAATGGAATATTCCTACTGCCAAAGAACCAATAATTTCCCTGACTGTCTCCTTCGAGTTACTGTCACTTATAGTGAAAAAGAAGTGTATTTTTGTATCATTTTCAATAGAATATACGATTCTTTAAAATTGTTTCAAATATCTGTTTTTTGGCAAAAATTAAAAAACGAAGGAAATTAATTATAATTCAGATATTTACTTTAGACACTTAAATATCCATGCTATGAATTAGTTATATTCATTAAATGTTTTGTTTTTAAACGGCATATCAACTCCTTTGGTTATTTAGTGTCGCAGGTGTTGTTCGGGAATATTTGGCGCACCAAGCAATTTCGAATGGCACTCAGTACAAGCTTAAAGATTTTTGGATAAATTTTGTAAAACTTTCAGTATGTTAAGGAGGCACAAGTTACATTATTGTCAAATCTGATGAACTGCGGGATGATGATGATTATGATGATGATGATTATTATAATGATGATGAATTTTAATGAAGAAAGGTTTATGGCAGGATATACATATTGTATAATATTCTCTTTCTTTCAAGGATCAAATTGATGTCCACATTTATATTAATATAACTAATTTAGAAGAATATATTTAAATGTCAAGGACACAAATCAGTCAGATCCACTTTGACATATTTGAACATTTTTTCACGTGTTTTTGTAGAATTGGATATGCATTAACTTTAATCTCAGCATGACGATATACAATTGTTTGCAGTTTAAGAAATTTTAAGTCCATTTTTTCTTTCGCCCTGAGACAGTGTAATAAAGATAAGTAGCGTACCTAATATGATCCAATCGCTTGGATCAGTTCCAACAATAAAATTAGGCATCATTTTAGATAATAAGGAAAAAATATTTTAGATTCTAGGTTTTTTTTTAAATGTTTGAACGTCAAAAGGGTGAATCACATCGTAATCATTCTTGCAAGATATGCTTACTCTAATTGACAAACTCGTGCGGATGATACTAAAAGCAGGAAAGATCTTAAGGAATAAGCATTCTATTCGGCGTTGCGAGTAACAACACGAAAAAAGCCATCTCAGCCCAAAACGAGTTATGTATAACACTGTATTCCTAAAAGCGTATTGTATTACTTGGAAGAGAAGACATAGTCGAATTGAGAATAAAAAATGGGTAAAAATCAACTAATGTACAGACTTTGTAGTACAATCAGACAAGGCCGAACCACCGTATTCCTAAACACATCCTCTACCCCATGGAAGAGATGACCTGGTCGATTAAGACTAGAACGTGGGGGAATATCTACTAATGTACAGACACAGGAGTACAATCCGACAATTGCTACAGCTCTCTCGCCAATCGCAGGCCGTAAGCTACCTGGGAAGCGCCTGGCGGCCAATGAGAGTTCATGGGTCACCAATCTTATAATGGAACAGGTCCTACGTTGCTTAACTTCGGTGATCTGACGGGAACCAGTGTCTTCAACGTGACTTTACCGTTTATGCTGCTATTGGCATATCAGGAAAAGCAATTCAAATATCAAAACTATAGTAATGTAAAATGTAAAATAATTGTGCACAACTATTTTTTGGGCTGCTGTCTTCATCCTTGTCAATATCATCTTCACGACGTTTCGGCTGATGAAGATTTCATCAGCCGAAACATTGTGACGATAATAAAAGGGTCTATCAGCCGAAACGTTGTGACGATAGCAATGACAAGGGTGAGGACAATAGTTCGATAAATAGTTGTACAAATTATCAAGCATCATCGCAAGGATTCCGAAAAACCAAAAAGAATTATATTCGCAAAAAATAAACTCAGCTATCTATTAAAAATTCATTTTTATAAATAATATCAGCAATATTCATTTTAAAGACATAGATTGATATCATATGTGGACCTCAATGTAACCTTGACTTAAGTTAGAATTATTGCTCGCTGCTAATGAATTGTTCGGTTTAGAGATTGGTTTTTTCCATTATTAATACGCTGTATAAACATAGCTGTAGTGATAGAAAAAATATTTATACAGGCATTTTTTTCCATTAAGTCTACGGAGAAAGTACTCCTGTGCGTATGAAGATCTTTGCATAAAGGTCAGAATGAATAAGAGATTTTGTTGACATACACGAAATTTCAATAGACAAGTACCTTGGGGACATGTATATACAGAAAATGTGTATAGTTTCAAAGAATCCATTAAAAAAAATATCTATGTATTTAGTCAGTACTTTTGTTCTGTACTTCCATTTGTCCCGAAGGTTTTACAAGAACAAGTTTAAAAAAATTCGTAAAATATTCAAAATTGTATCTGAGACTAATACATTGCTTCTAAGCTAAGTAAAAAGCAAATTCAGTTTTATAGTGTGATCAGACCAGGTGTAGACATTTCCAAAGCTCGGTTATATAAGTCTTACAAAGTAATTTTCGAGCTATTTGAGTTCATATACGGGGTATGTTCAATAAGTAATGAGAAAATGTCAGGAGAGATATTTATTTTCATAAGCTTACAAAACGTTTTCCCCTTCAAAATAATGGCCTCCCGCATCTACTCATTTCTTCATGCGTCTCTTCCAATCACGAAAGACCTCCTCAAAGTCCTTCTTCGGTATTCTCTTCAGGTAATTTTCCTATGCATCTTTCAGCTCCTCTTAGGTTGTCTTTCAGACGTGGAAACAGGAAGAAGTCGATGGAGCTACGTCACAGCTATAGGGTAGATGTTGTACCACTTTCATTCCCTTGTCAGCCATCCAGAACGTCACCAGCGTATGTTCAATAAGTAATGACATTGTGGAGATTCAGATCTTCGGTCAGAACTGTCCCCACTGTGCCAATACCCACAGCTTCAGATATCACAGTTATCCGACAGTCTTGCATCAGTAATCTTTGCACTTCCTCAATGTTTTTCCTCCTTGAGTGCACTGTTCGGTGCTCCAAATCTGGGTTTATTCTCAACCAACTTGTTCATTTCCTTCAAAAAAGATATGAGGCATTAGTTTTGGAATGATCCTCGTATGTTTCATTTATATTGACTGGCGAATATCGTAATTAATTTGAGTAACATGCTGGGATTGAATAGAACGGAATTTAATGGAGATGGGATCCGCTGAACAGGGCTGCGATGTTCTGTATTGTCCAATTCATTTCCATTCAGAGCCAATTGTCAAGTACTTTCGGACCCGAAAATCTACCACGTTTTGCTGTTTGGAACCAACACGTTGTTCCTTTCTGACGCAGGTTGAATGGAAATAAAAACCTGAGAAAATAAGTTAAGTTCACCAAGGGTTTATTCACAACACAGGGGACGTATTCTCTCTTGGTAACATCTAGCAGTAGTTGTCATTGTTGATATAAACCCTCTGTGTATGCTAATCTTACTCTTCCTAATGGAGAGACGTGAAGCCATTTTTTCACGCAACTCCAATTGTTACTTTCTATTCTGCTCTACCCGGACTTCCATCATGTTACCACAGGAATAGATAAAAAATTAAAATGTATACAAATGAAAATATATAAATGCGCCAATATTCAAACTATCACACAAACTCTAAATTAAAGTGATAAAGGCACTGTAATTAACTCGATATTTTCAAAGAGTTACCTCCTATCGAAAAAGAATCGAAAAAATGGAATATTCACTATCTATTTTTCTGTATGCAGCTATAATCGGAAAACATTGAAAATGCAACAATTACGTGCCTAGAAAAATAAACTACGTAACGAAAAATTCACCAAAACGGTTATAAACTTATTAACACCATACGCACAGACATAGATACACGCAGACAAATTTGCATCTTTATCTAGAGAAAGGTTGATTCGTTTAGTCATAGCTTTTACATAAACCTTGGTAGAACAAGGGTTTGGGGGTCTATATTTCTAAACACCATTCCTAACATCAATACGTTGAGATAATCGAATACTTTTGAATTATTAACGAAGTTCAACAACAATATAAATAAATCATATGATAAATAAAACCTCAGAAAAACTATAAAGTTGGAGAAGTTTTATCATTTAATGTTACAAAAAAGATGAGATAGAGTGATGACAGGAATGAAACAATAGAAGCCATATTGAGTGTTGTATAAAGTATACTTTTCTTCTAATTTGTTTACGAGTTTGGCTCAGCG
Source organism: Xipholeptos notoides (assembly GCA_036873565.1). Lineage (NCBI taxonomy): Eukaryota > Metazoa > Mollusca > Cephalopoda > Idiosepiidae > Xipholeptos > Xipholeptos notoides. The sequence goes on along the minus strand of JAYKTE010570433.1, from coordinate 5,670 downwards.
CGTGCATCCATAATGCAACATGACTGCATCTTTTATCCAGTGGCTTTAAGAAGGCAGACTGTAGCAAGTAAAGCAAACGGAAGACCTTTTTCTAAATTTAGCTAATTTATTATTTTTCCTTCCTTAAAGATTTATCACTTTAACCTAAAAAGCTCGTTTTAAAAAAGCTCCACCAAAATGGGTCAACCCATTATGGCTGAGATGAAGAATGGAGGAAAATAAGAGATTGCACCAGAATGAGCCTCAGTATTTTTCTTAAGGTCTTGTTCAGTAGCAGCACTATAAACCTGGAGTCAGGAGACCCCTGCAATATAGAATATTGGGTATTTCATCTGAATTGTGCTGAGTCTAATCTACAGTCTGAACAACTTTATTACAATAACTTCCTATTACCTGTTAGTAAAAAAGTGTAGGTATATCATTTGATTATCTCCTTACTAACGCTTGTCTAAACAGAGCATAGATCTAGACTAGGATTGATGATTTTCTCACAATCTAAGACTTTTACTTCCTTTGATCTAAGTTCACCTATCGTCTCTATTTCACACGGGAAGAATAATGGTCGGATACTTTTTAGACAGGTTGGTATGATATGGAATATAACAAATGTCTACAGTTATATAGTATTTTAAGAGAATTTAAAAGATTGAAGGATTTTAGTTTTTCCTGCAATATGGAGAATATTTTGCTAAAAAATATAAAGGATATGTTCTTCTTTTTGCCGGATGTATGAAAACCCTAAGAATGCTCCAAGTAATGTCATCGGATCTCGATGGGTGGCCATTAAAGGATCATTGATTATAAACATTATAAATCTCTATTTTTGTTATTGACTTCGTTATTGATACTACTGTCATTGTAATTCGACCCTTGTAACCTTCGGCATTGACTGAAAATGGTTGTAAAAAGTTGTTTTTTTCATTTTGTTTTAGTCAAAAGGAATTTTCTTTCTTTCTTCTTTCTGTTTAGTTTTATGAAAAGTAAAAATGAGCCTTGTTGGTCCGCCCAGGACTCATTTGAAAGAAAGGTAGCTAATGAACATTGAATACTTTCTAGGGAAAGTGTCAACATCCTAGACGTTACCTTAGGGCCACAATATATATATATATATATATATATATACTGATAGATAGATATAGGTACATACATCAAAAACCGTACCTAAGTTTTTTTTGTTTGCTTATTCTATAGAATAAATAAGTAAATAAATACGGTAATGGCAGCGAAGGTGGAGGTGGTTGGGTTGAGAGTTACAAAGAAAAAATCATATCTTATTTGATATGATTCATTCTTATTTTACTTATGTTTAAGTTAATCGCTGCTGCTGCTGCTGCTGCTGCTACTGTTGCTGTCGATGATGATGATGATGATGATGATGATGATGTGGAACTCGACCTCCCACTCAACGTTCCTTTCGTTCGATCTTTTGTAATAAGGCTTTCTGTTCAGTTATTTATTTATTGCTGTAGACTTCGTCAAAGAAATTACAGTAAAATAAAAACAATCGTATATATAAAATATTTTTGCAATCTGTCTACAGGCCTATTTCGCCATCTACGGTCCGCCAGTGTGTATGTATATGATGTAGGAATTTTACTATTTTGGTATACGTAAATGATAAATGAAAACTGATGGAGAAAATATTATTAAAGTCCATGAAAATAAGTGAAGTCTTGTATCATTTTGTAACTGTCAATGTTTCTTGTATTTTGGCTGGGATAAAATAAGCAAAATCTTTTCTCTGGTTTGAAAAGTAATTTACATTATTTGAATTGGAATTACGTTTACACAGATTTGCAGTTGTTATTTTATGATAGTTTATCATAGCTGCACATTTTTTATAGTAGGCAAAATAAGGTGCTTTATTAGAGACATATTTGGCGTTATTCAAACATAAATGGAAAATATAGAATTTGAGAATCTGCCGTAATGACTGCTTGATAATTAAAAAAAATCTAATTTCTAAAAAGTAGAAAATTAGTTTTCAAGAAATTTTGAGTGTAACTAAATAAAGCATAACGAGGTTTCATGCTACATATAAGGGTTCAGATGAGATGGGAGTTATGACCTCCAATTTTTCCCTTTCTTGCCTAAGTTTTCGAGGGAAATTGACTGTTTTCTGTGCGCTCCAGAAACAAAAGACCTATTAGTTGGCTTTAATCATTTTAGAAGTTGAAGAACACGTAGCAAGTAGATAAAGGTATTATTTTAGTCTTTTTCAAGTATTTTAATTGTGTATTTTTATTTATCTATTAGTTTTGGGTTTTTTGTGTTTTTGTTTTGTTTTTGTTTTTTGTTTTTTTGCTTAACTTGTAATGTCCGATTTCTTTTAAATACTAACGAAATAAGTTCACAGCCCAACCACGGACATGACAAAAAGATTGGCCATTAAAAAGATGGCAATATTGATTTTAGACAAGAACAAAGAAATAAGCAAGTCCACATCTATAGCCAGGAAGAAATAGCTGAGACACATCTATTGTATGAATTAATAAAATAATAAAACACAACTCTGATACAATTCAATAAATAGTCTCCCAAGAAAGAAAGTTTTTTTTGCAATAATAATAATAATAATAATAATAATAATAATAATAATAATGGCGGCTCCCACTAATGTCGAAGTATCAGGTACTGTTATCTTGTCCCCTATCTTCGTTTATTCGAGGAGAGGTGGAAAAGCGACAGAGCGCCATTCGCTGTGAATGTTGTTTTGTGTGGTCGTGGCTATGCGACGGCCACGCACACACACTTGCCCCAACTCGCTTCCACCGCAGTTCAAAGAAGGTGAAACAGGCGGTAAAATAATAATAATATAATACTAAAAAATAGAGTATGAAAAGGGTTAGTCCTGGGCTTTTGGAACCACAGTATCTGAGTTCCAACTCTAGTCGACTTGTTGTTATAGTTGCTTTTGGACTAATATTTTTGGTAATGGTATGAACTCACTTTGTATGCCCCCCCCCCAGTCCATGTAATGCATTAAGCAGTTTACTATTTTTCTTTAAATATCTTGTCCATTAATCCACAAAAAAAGACTTTTGTCAAAGATAACTGTTTCAGACATTAAATAACCTTAAAACGAGATGGGTTTAAAAGTAACCGGAGCGACACTAACAAGCTAAAAATAAACTTAAATTTTCTGTTTCCTAAGGTTGTCTTATCACATATTTAGTTTGTTTTGTTTTACGATATATCAATCTTTTTAGATCATTTAATCCCGAAAACAATTATTTTTTGATAAACGTTCTTTTCGTACACACAAAGTTTTTTTTTAATAACACAATTTGCACAATTTAATCCATAGCTGGAAGGAATGTGGAGATTCATACCTTTCCCAACAGTATTTGTCCAAATATAAACGCAAACATAATACTGGGATTCCAAAGTTATACGACTCCGAAATCTCCTGCCTATCCACTGTTCCAAGTGGACTTCCCTCATTTAGTTTGAGTTGCGGTTATTAATTTGATATTAATTTCTTTTTATTACAATTTATGTTTTATCGCTCTTCTTTTTTTTTTTAAACAGGGCCTTTTATACTGAGTCTAACAAAATGATCGGAATAAAAAAAAAAGGACGAATAACGACAAAGGTATTTTTATTTTTTTAAAGTAAATAATGCCATTTTGTTTTATATATACATTTAAAAAATCACAACACCTTTGTCATTATTTATTCTAATTAGCGTTTATCAAACCTACAAATGTGTCAGATTATTTTGCACCACCATGAACAGATTTATGTGATAAACAGTTTGGACGCTGAAAGGCTGATATATCGGCCTTTTCGACCTAGCGTAAAGAAGGTCACGGCAAATATTTCGGCTCTCAATGATTGGCTAATTGCTAATTTTGCTAATTAGGTCTCGTCCTTTTCGCTAGTAATCAATTTTACGTTAGGGTCCAACGGGTTAAACACCCCACTCAGGACACAATCTCTCATAAAACTTTACAACAAAAACTTTATAAAAGATAAAAAATATAAACTTACATTAAAGAAGATATTTGTTTAATGTAAGCTCTAAATAGCATTCACCTTAATATTACAGGTTCAACTTTGACTGCGGGCTATAAAAATAACTAAGAATATTTTTGGCATACTACTCGATAGCACTTACAGGATGTAGAAGGCCTGTGTGTGTGTGTGTGTGTGTGTGTGTGTGTGTGTGTGTGTGTGTGTGTGTGTGTGTGTGTATGTGTGTGTGTTTGTGTGTGTGTGAGTGTCTATGTGCGTGAAGCGAAAGTTAACTTAGGTAGAAACTCTGGAATCGTATTATACGAGTTCAAATCCCAGTAAAAAAAAACATTAAATTATCGAAAAAAAAATTAGCTTCTAGAAAGAATGGTCCAATTTAAAACGAAATTTTACACAATCTACCATTACACTAGAAGTGTGCCACAAATCGCCCGTTTTTGACCCACCATGATTTAATCTTCTGATAAATTAAACAAAAATGAATGAAAAGTATACTTTTTTCAGTGCATCCAAAAGAGGAATGATCAAATAAAAATCTCATGTAAAAAAATAATATTTTTTAGAATTCTTTTTCATTAGATATTTATTTTTTAATGGATTTCACTGGGATTTGATCCCGTTTACTATGTATCCAAAGACCAAGCTTTTCTCACTGCACCAACCTTGCTGCCCGCTGCCTTTACTTCATTTCATCATATTTGATTCATTTTTTCTTCTTTATTTTTCTTCTTCTTAATTCCCTTTTATCTTCTTTTTCGTCATCTTTCATTACTTCCTTTTTCTTCGTTTTTTCTTCATTTTTATTTCTTTCATCTTATTCCTTTATAATTTCTTCCCTTTTTATGATCTTTCATTCATTTTTTTCTTCATTTTCCTTATTTTTTCATTCTTTTTTCTCTCTTCGTTTTTCTTTTTCTTAATTTCATTTTTTCTTCTTCTACTGAACTTTTCTTCCATTTTCTTCTCTTCTCTTTTTCTACTTTGCTTTTTTCTTTCTTTTTCATTCCTTTTTCTTCTTCTTTATAATGTTTCATTCATTCATTTCCTTTGTTTCTTCTTTATTTCTTCTTCTTCTTCGTTTGCTTTTCTCTTCTTCCTTACCTTTTCATTCTCTTCTTCTTTTTTCCGTCTTCATTTTTTCTTTCCTTCTTCATTTTCTTCTTAATCTTTTTCTTTCTTCTTTTTCCTCTTCTTTTCTTCTTCATTTTCCTATTCTTTCTCTCCTTCTCCCCCTTATTCTCCTTCTTCTTCTTCTTCTTCTTCTTCTTCTTCTTCTATGCATCTTCCTCCTCCTCCTTCTTCTTTTTCGTTTTCTTCTCCTCGTTCTTCTTCTTCTCCTCCTCTTCCTCCACCTTCGTCTTCTTCTTCTCTCTTTCTTCTCCTCCTCTTCCCTCTTTTTCTTCTTCTTCTTCTTTTTCTTCTTCATCATCTTCTTCCTCATCTTCTCCTCCTCCTTCTTCTTCTCCTTCTCCTCCCCCTCCTTAATCTTCTCCTCCTCCTCCTTGCTCTTCTTCATCGTCTTCTTCTTCTTCTTCTTCTTCTCCCCCTCTCCCTCCTTCTTCTTCTTCTTCTTCTTCTTCTTCTCCTCCCCCTCCTTAATCTTCTCCTCCTCCTCCTTCTTCTTCTTCATCGTCTTCTTCTTCTTCTTCTTCTTCTTCTTCTCCCCTTTCCCCTCCTCCTCCTTCTTATTCT
>JAYKTE010569323.1:0-18361 GCA_036873565.1 Xipholeptos notoides | reverse complement strand
GGATCTTCAGGAGAACATCGCTGGATTTGAAATCCAAAGGGTGAAACATAGGTAGAAAAAATACTAACCGAATAAACTATATATATATATATATATATACATATATATACAAACATGTGTATGCGTAGTTGCGTGTGTTTACGTGTGCGTTTGTGTTTGTATGGGATGTGTGTAGTTGCTTGTGGTTGAATGTGTGTTTGCTTGTATGCATGTGTGTGTTTGTGTGTGTAGTTGCGTATGGTTGTGTGTATTTGTGTGTGTGCATGTGTGTGTGCATGTGTGTCTGCGTGGTTGTGTGTGTGTATATGTGCGGGTGTTTGTATAATATATCTGTGGGTGTGCGTGTATGTGTGTGTTTGTGTGTAAACGAACGTCTGTGTGGTTGTGCGGGTTTGTGCGTGTGTTTTTGCGTGTGTCTGTGTGTCCGTGTGTGTCTGTGTGTGTGTTTAGCGTGTGTATGTGTGGGTGTGCGTGTGTCTGTGTGTGTGTTTAGCGTGTGTTTTAACGAATGCCTGTGTGGTTGTGCGGGTGTGTGCGTGTTTTTGCATGTTTTGCGTGTGTCTCTGTGGGTGTGGGTGTGCATGTATGTGTGTGTTTGTGTGTAAAACAACGTCTGTGTGATTGTGCGGGTGTGTGCGTGCGCGTGCTTTTGCGTGTGTCTGTGTGTGTGTTTAGCGTGTGCATGTGTGTGTGTGTGTGTGTGTAAACGGACGTCTGTGTGGTTGTGCAGGTGTGTGCGTGTTTTTGCGTGCTTCACGTGTGTCTGTGTGTGTATCTGTGTGTGTGTTCAGCCTGTGTATGTGTGGGTGTGGTTTTGCGTGTGTGTGTGTGTGTAAACGAACGTAAAATGCCGAGAGCACACCCTCCCCTTCTCTCCCCTCTCCAGGGGTGGGGTGGGGGTCGTTACAATTTAACTCTCTCCCCCCTAATTATAGAGATCATATGGGGTCGGACCAACTTGATTGACCCCTAGACGCCTCCCTTATATCCTTTGACGATTGGTGTCGCGAAGAAAAAAGAAAAGAAAAAAAAAGAAAAAGAAATAAGAAAAAAAAAGAAAAAGAAAAAAAGAAAAAATTAAAAAAAGAAAAAAGAAAAAGAAAAACCAAAAAAGAAAAAAATTAAAAAAATTAAAAAAGGAAAAATTAAAAAAAGAAAAAAAGAAAAAGAAAAAAGAAAAAAGAAGAAAAAAAGGAAAAATTAAAAAAAGAAAAAAGCAACAAAAGGAAGAAAAGGAAAGAAAAAGAAAAACCAAAAAAGAAAAAAAAGGAAAAAAAAGGAAAAAAGGAAAAAGAAAAAAAAGAAAAAAAGAAAAAAGAAAAAAATGAAAAAGGAAAAAAGAAAAAAAGAGAAATTTAGAAAAAAAAAAAAAAGAAGAAAGAAAAAACTATAAAAAAGAAGATAAAACAGAAAACAGAAAAACAAGAAAAAAAAGAAAAAATAGAAAACAACAAGAAAATAACGAAAAATTGAAAAAAAGAAGAAAAAAAAGGAAAAAAAAGAAAACAATAAGAAAATAACGAAAAAATTGAAAAAAAAGAAGGAAAAAAGGAAAAAAAAGAAAACAACAACAGAAAACCAAAAATAAAATAAAATAAACAAAAACAAAAAAAACAAACAAACCGAAAAAAGAAAAAAACTATAAAAAATAAACTAAAAAAGAGAAAAAAAAGAGAGAAAAAAAAAAAAGAAAACCACAGAAGAAAAAAGGAAAAAATTAAAAAAACATCAGAAAACCAAAAATAAAATAAAATAAACAAAAACAAAAAAAACACAAACAAACCGAAAATCCAACCAAGATGAACGAATGTCCCTATCCTTAAAGAAATTGGGCGCGTCTTCTTATTATATGTTAGGACTTGACATCTTTACTTCTATTACACGAAACTTATCTATCTAGCAACACACACACACACACACACACACACACACACACACACACACACACACACACACACACACACACACACACACACACACGCACACACGCACACACGCACACACACACATATACACTTACAAATATAGAGAAGCATGTTTCAATTCAGCATTTATGAAATAAAATCAAACATTTAGTCACAGAATCTCCAAATAACCCAAGCCATTCAACATATTCCTATTACTATTAATATATTCTTAACATAAAATTGATTTAATAACTTGTATGTGATACACATTCACGCACGTTAGATTTTGAAATAAAAAGCTAGATTTTGAAATAAAAAGTTCTAATTTTCTTTCATTTAAAAAAAAAGTTATTAATGAAATTATAATTAAATTAGTGGTGTTCGATAATTTGCGTAAGGAAACTGAGAGACGTTTTTCATAACATGTTCTGATTAGTTCTTGGTTAACATAACGACCAAAAAAAGCAATTTAATTATATTCTAGTCCTAGTATTTAAAGTATTTATAAATAATTTGTATATTCCAAAATAAAATTTACCATAAAAGGTAATACATGCATTAGAAATTATAACTCATAATTGACGATGTGGTTTTACAAAAGTCATAACAATGACTTTCGTAAAACCACATCGTATCTAGTCGCTGGTAAAGATTCAGTCAAATCATTTGAAAGAACATAAAATTATTGAGGTTTAAAATCTGGTGCGTTAAGTGGGCCACCCTGAATAACAACTAAGATTTGATTTATTCAAATATTGTTAATTATTATAACTATGTATTTGGGCGTTGAACAGATGTTAAGAATCTAATCGAAAAGCCTTTTCCTAAATATGAGAATACATGAAAAACGAATGATGACCTTTGATATGTTCTCACTAATCAAAAAGATCAAAGGCAGACCTTGATAATAAAAAATACATTTCTAAAAATAATAGAGTTTGATCCAAATTTCAGATTGAATTTGACCGGAAGTTTTGTACGAAAAAAACAACAACCATTTTGATGTTATTGGGTCAGACGCTGAAACGAGACTGAGGCCAATATGTAGTCGGGAGGAAACTCCTAATTTATACTTGTCCTTCCGGTTTGAAATATTGAATAGTTTGGGGAAGGGTCAGTGAAGAGATGAAATATCCGGCTTTTTTTTTAAAAACTAGTACTATCTTGAAATAGACTAAACTGCTGAGTTAGCTTTAGGCAAAAGAATTTGGGTTATAGTCATTAGTTTGATGAGAACAGTTTAAATTCGACTAAAAATGTATGATTTTTTTTGTCAACTAATAAACAGTGTTGCCAATTAAAAAAAAACAAACAAACTTTTAATGACCTATAAAGCGATGGGAGAAAATCCTTGAAATATTTTTCTGAACTGAATTTAAAGAATTATTAATAAATTTACCTTAAATGACTTCTTCCAATTTTTTTAATCATTAGTGATTTTCTAAATTTTTCTAAATTTAAATTAATTAAAAATAAGTCTCAATTTCAATATCCATTCAAATTGCATTAGAACAGACGGTGTATCACAAAACATGTCCATTTATAACCCTATTCCACTTTAAAATGCAAACGGTTATCTAAACTAGAAGAGGGCATACATTTTCTAAATTAAGGTTTTGTCAACAAATTAGATATCTATTTGACCCATCAGGACACGGGTGTTCTAGTATATATAAGTGAACAGACCGTTTTTATTTTCAAATAACGTCAATAGATTATTTGGAAACTGGCATGTAGATCTATTTCGTCAGTATTAGAAATCATCAGTGCAACTCATCCAACTTGAACTCGCAATCTCAATAATAGTAGACAACTGATCTACGAGAACAACATGGCTTTATTTTTCGATAGTCAAACCTGCGAAAGTCCTTTGTATCAGTGTTTACATTATTTTATCTAATTTTTTATTTATTTTTTACGAAACCACAAGGTTCTTTGCGAAGAAGCTTGTAGAGTAGCTTAAGGTCAAAAAGCCACCGGAGTCCTTGAGCATATATACCTTGTGTAGATAGATGGGTAAATAGATGTATATCTACTTATCCTATCCGTATAGATAGATCTCTCTGTGTATTTCGATAGCAGCTGCAATTAACGAAGAAATGTCATCCACCTCGAACTTTTTAAGGATCCTACTTGGTCACCTGGGAGGTTCAAACAACCCAGCTGAGTAAATAGGGTTTTGCTTTTGGACCCTGAATAGTGTCAAACACATTTTGATCCCTTTAATGTATGCACTCACATACAGATATAGAAACATAAACATACATATGTATAAATATATTGGCATAGATTACTGAAAACCATATTAAACCCTAATAAGAATGTATCTACAGTCTCCCTGATCTCAATTAGACCTACACACTCACTTAGACTAACAATAGCTACATACACATGTGAGCATGCACACACAAAAACACGCACACACGCAAACACGCATACACACAAACACGCAAACACACAAAAACACACACACACACATACACACACACAAAGTTGATTAGTGTTGACACGGGGTCAATGGCCTTTGATGATAAGTTTTTCGCCTGTGTGATTTCCAGAAAGAAAGCTTTTAGTCTGAAAATAGAGAAATTACCATTACCAAAAGTCGTTGATTCAGTCCTAGCACAGATCAACTACACATGCTGTATTGTATATATTAAGTACTTTACGTTGAATTATTTGAGCATTTCCAATGTTTCCAGATAATGGAAATATGATAAAATTTATAGATTGTTTATTGATATCCGGACATATGTTTTCTTAAATATTTAGCATTATCAACAGATAAAATATAGGAGAAAAAATATAAACATTGTTCATATTTTGAAAATAAAACGTCAACATTGACATCTTTAAAGATACACTTGGGTCCAGAATCGGGTGTGCACTCATGGTCTCTGAGTCTATACAAGCCTGCAAAAAAACTCAGAGACGCGGTTTATTGAGACCATTTTATTAATAGGTCACGATACATATCAAACATAACTCAACCTTTTACTTTCAGTTTAAAAAATGGAAGCTGGCATGAGGTAAATAGACAAATAAAGTTTTATCTTCAAGTTAATAAAGTCCGTTGAGAACGCCATTATGAAATTTTCATTGTCTTTTTATTTTCTTTATTTCAACTTTTGTATTTTCTTTACTTATTTCTCCTATCCAAACAGAAAAAAAAGTTCTTTGAAGGAAAAAACACTTGAGATTTCTTCAGCGAAGATAATTAAGGGGAAGAAAGCATAGGAAGATTGGTCATAAGATTTTATGATGTTGACACTCGTGAAGTTAAATACGATTTTCTTCATTGCTAATATAAATAGATAAAATCCTAACGTATAAGTGTTATTTTTAATTTGTTGGTGAGCGAAATATTTCGATTAGCTAATGTTGCTCTTGCATTTTTATGAATGTCATTATTCCTTGTAATCACAAATGTTCTTATCATTTAATACACACAATAATGGAATCGAGTCTTTTTTTTATCGGTTGGCGAGGGAACAAGATTAGAAATACGGTCAAAAATAGGGGTCACCTGGCACCATCCCCAGAACTTAACTTCAATGAACCCAGAGTGTAGCTTAATGTCTCCTGAACATGTTTCTGAATGTTAACAGAAATTTAACTCATTTCGACAATTGGTTATTGCCCTTGATTTAAGGGTACCCACTGAGGGTAAGCTCTAGTGGTGGTGCCTGGCAACCTCCATTGATGAATGACTTATAGCGATAGCCATTCAAAATATCGCACTATTTTTCATAGTTATTCATTGAAATCAAACATAAAAAAGAAAATAGTGATGATAGAATATTTCATAGAGGAAAATCAATCAACTAGATTCAGAGACTATCTTGCATTGGCGGGAACTCCATTTATCTCACGAATAAAAGGAGATAAATGAATTTACCAACCTTATCAGTAAAGATGATTGGGGATAGTGGCATCGACATTTGTGCAAAGACCCTGGAGTGATATCCCAAATTTCCAGACACGAAAGAATTCCAAATATTCCAGATTTTTCTTTTCAAAAGCAATTCCTTCTTTTTTCCATCAGTGGCAGTGGCGGCAGTGCTGTGATCATTAAGGTTGTTGCTGCTGTATAAGTATTTCTCAGATTTTCGTTTATTTCTTCTTTGGGTGACGTAAAAATACGAGTTTAACAGACGGAGATTCAAGTTCGTTCTTTTCAAAAAAAATATTTTGTCATTCTTTTAGACAACTAGTTGTTAATGTTGGGAAGGCAAGAAAAAGGGGTCCTTAATGATCCGTTACATTGTTTTTGACAGCGTTATTTTGGAAGGTCAAAGTTAAAATTTCACCAAGATAGGTTGAGGGATGGGGTTGGAAGAGGGTGGTCCTATTCAAATTCACAAAGGAGTTAGCCCGTCCCATGGTGGTGGCCTCCAGAATGGTGGCGAATCACCAACTCGGAGGAGAGTATACATTCATAGATCATCACCTTCATAAGCTACGACCTTGATAACCTCTGACTTTGAAGAATGGAGTGCACCATTCCTAGGTTGGAGACCATCGTCATGCCTGGTTTGGTAATGTTTGGTCCAATGGTTTGGGCAGTAGGAGAGTTGTACACACGCATACATACACACACAAACACGTACACGAACGATACTACCTTATATATAATAATTACACTAGTAATCATTTCTAGATATATAAAAATTTGATAATAATTATCATAATTATAACATTAATAATGTATTTATTATTAATAATTACACTAGTAATAATTTATAGATTGAGATATGCATAAATTAAATAATATTGATAATAATTATGACATCAATAATATAACAATAGTAATAATTTTTAGTGATAGTAATCCGTATTCAAAATACCAGCTGTACAATATTGGAATAACCATTGTTGTTGTTGATGTTGTTGTTTGTTCTTTAATACAGATGTTGTTGTTAGGCAATGGGCAGGAAGACATGTCCCCATTCGTTTGGGCTTGGTTTTCATATAACACTTATGGCCTAGTGCGCACATTAAGATATTTAACCACGTATAAAATCTCTTTTCGAAAATTCGTCGACAAAATAGCTTGAAGTAACCAAACTGATCTGGTATCTAAATTATAATATTGCTCGCACAATATCATGCATCCAAAAATAAATGGCACAGCTATAAGATACACTGAATGATTTATAATTTAATATGCATTTTATTATCGTTAAGATTATGAGAAAATAATTAGAGCGATTTGAAAACGTGACTTCTTTCTAATTTAGCAAGGGTTTTCGGCAGTTAGCAGGCTGCGCTTGGCACACACACTCAACCACAGTTTACATAACCGGAACTCTGGGCAATCCAAGCAGAGGGCTCTAGTTCCGGAGTTAATCATGCATGCTCGGTCGGACGTTAAAACACTCGTTTATTCTGTACTTACTAGTTTGTCTTTTTACAATACATGTCATATAACTTACTCCTGTGTTCCGTTTTTCATTGGGGCTAATTTAAGCCATAACACTTGGTTAACTCAAATGATTTATTCTACATATTAAAAAGTTACACAAAGTCAAATTAATCTTGGCTACTTAAAGGCTCTCCAAACGAAAAAAAAAAGAGCTCAGTCGTCTTAACCCTTGGCCAATCAAGTCAAATCAGGAGAAAGTTGTGAAAGGGGTACAACGTTCAGTATCAACAACAATCTCGCCAAACATTGTTCCAGTTTCCTTTGGTGTTTTCAACCCGAGGTCTGGGTGGTACTTCGCACAGTGTCACATAAATAAGGCATCAGTGATGCGCATATTTTTATAGGATAAAAAAGAAAAAAGAAAATTTTTGAATTTACAAAAAATTCTAAAAGTAAGAAAAATTAGAAAAATTAGAAATTTAAAAACTTTAAGAACTTAATTTATTTTTATCCTAAAATAAATACTTTAAAAAGTTAAAAGCAACATTTTTAAGACATTTCTTTATGAAATACCCAGCAGCTGGAACATATTTCCATCTATTTACTGAAGATATAATTCATTAATATATAATTATATTTTTCATTAACGACTTAAGTCTAATGTTACAATTGGCTTCGTTGGAGGTATTGGCCCACTATCAATAAAGTAATCACTTACCCACCCAGTTACATAATTGCTGGTCGATGGAGTGCTGTTTACAAAACGAGGTAGCAGAGTAAAGCTGGATAGACGGACTTTAGGGAGTTGCTGCCCCCAGATAATTTACATAGACATGTTATAACGTAGTTAGTGTGAGAGAAATGTCCCCAATAGTAATCACTTAATATCCACATCTGTGTTTAGGTGGGTGCGGGGGAGTAAAAAGTAAGTAGTGTTTGTTTAATGATGATTGGTTTCTTTTTACGGGATATCAATTTTTTCAATCATTTGAAGCTGAGAACGAACATTTTTATTTATATTATTACATCTTTTTTCGCCAATTCATTGTTAGAAAAACACAAATTGCACCATTTAATCAATTATTAATCGATTCTATGAAAAGCAGTTGAGAAATTTTAACTTATAAATGCAAAATTTCAATTTCCAGTGCAGCAAATAATTCATAAATTTCATGAAAAGCAGCATATCAAAAAGAAAAAAGGGAGAAACTAAGTAATATTTTATGTAAAGTCTTGGAATACATCGTATAAATTTGTGTAACTTTGAATACCTTTTCGTTTAAGCAAAGTCTATGGGGAGAAGTACATCATACACGAACTATTAGAATATCTTATTTACCTTGAACAAATCGTATATTAATGTACTCTTGTCAAAATCTACAGCTGTATTTAAATGAACATGTCGGTTAGTATACTATTTATTTGTTATCTATTAGTTTCAACTATTTCAAAACTGGCTGCCAGAGACGTTGTATTTCATCATTTCGGGTTTCTTTTATTTTTCGATAGAAATGAAAACACCTGGTGGATTTCTATTCATTTGTAAACAGGACAAACTGAGCCATTGGTCAATCGGACCATGACCGAGGGCCCGGCACTGCAAAGGGCTCCGGCCGGGCTGCCGATAAAATTATCAATGATATTATACACTCTTAAACATGCATTCTGACTCGGATTACTCCGCTTTGGCTGCACATCATAATGTGTGTCTAATGTCTATAGCTGCTGACTACTGGACATAGTTAAGCCAATATGCACAGACCATCTGCTGCACTGCCTCTACATGTGGCATTTAACTGGAAAAAATGGTGGAAGGGGCCCCCATTTTATTTTCTGCCCGAGGACCCATAACAATCTCAGTCCCCTCCTGTTTGGTGAAATAATTCTTCAGCAGTTTAGGAAGAAATGCCAAAAGTTCATAAAAAAAATCTATTTCGAGTTTTGACAACGTTTTTTACATTTGAAACTAGAGAACTGTAACTTTCTTTTGACACGTCTAGGTATGATCTATTGAAAAAAAAATGTAACTTCGGTGACATTTTATATATCAGTGAAATAATTCTTTAAAGGCGCGACATTGATTACTTGCCGTTGAAAAATAAATATAGTTGTATTCAATATTTTAAGAAAAATATAAATGTTCATACATGTAGCTTTATATTTTAGTTACCTTTTGAAAGTTTTGTTTACAATTTCGTACGCACATACAATTTATGTTCATGGGTTCTCGTGAGCCAATAGTCGTTTTGATAAGGATGGTGATAATTATGCAATGTTTCATGGAATGTTTTATGATGTTCTGTTTTTATTTTTATTGCAAGAATGCACGAAAAATTGCTTATCTTTCTATTTTTAAATTAAGTTGTTAATTACTAGGGCTGTGACATTATGCTTTTATTGACACAAACTTGACTATTTTACAATTTTTTTCATTTCTTTTAATTTTGTATTTATTAGTAATAACTACAGAATTAAAAGAGACGGTAAAATTACAAAATAGTCAAGTACCCAGTAGGGCTGTGAGTACATTATTCTTTAATAAAAGCATAGAGTCACAACCCTATTAATTACACAGCTTATAACCATCTGGTTGCAATAAGGCGACTTATTTCTAAAATATATTCCTTTTTTAAAATATAATTTATAATTCAATATATAATGAAAGAAATAATACACCGAAACGTACCAAACCCAGTTAACAATAGTCCAACACAAATTAAAAAAAAACAAAAAATAACCCCCCCAAAAAAAGCAAAAAAAACTAGAAAAATAAGATTTTGCTTAACAAAATTTTGTCATTTTTAGAACCCATTATGAGGTTTAAATTCTCATTTTCATGTTTCAGAAAATAGCATATTTTAAACCAATTCATGTATTCTAAAGCTTATTCAAACACTCTAAAACAACTTTTAAAGATGTTTTTAGTGTCACATTTGAGCCCCATCGATCAAAGAAAGTGCTAAATATTAACAAGAATTACACTAACATACAGAAATACATACACACAGTGTGTGTGTGTGTGTGTGTGTGTGTGTGTGTGAAAGAGAGAGAGAGAGAGAGAGAGAGAGAGAGAGAGAGAGAGAGAGAGAGAAAGAGTGAGAGGCAATAGAGCGAGTATCTTTAAAATGTTGTCTTGTAGGGGATAAGGGCTTAGACTGTTGTTTACTTTCATATCTTTCGTCAGTCATCGTATATCTATGTCCTACCATATTAAAGCAATTAAAAACGACACAGTGAATTTGACATATCTTTTCAGAATTAGATATGAGTCAACTGAATTTAAAGTACTTTTTAATTAGTGAGAGCCAAGCGAAAATAACCACCAAAAATTATTTCGGCAAAGATCTGTTTACACAATTCTCACGGTCATCGTGTGTATCTAATCTCATTTGTCATAATCAAATGGGGCGGGGGCGGACTCTCGGTTTTGGGGGTAAGCGATTATGCAAGCGGACCTTGGAAACGTAATATGCGAGTTTAAACACTTGTCGGTTCATTGCGTCTACTTTTGGTCAAATACCCTTTGGAAACGTACAAATCACCTTTCCAGTTATATGTTGAACAGCGCAACTACTGTTTTCTAGCTAACCACAGACGTTTATTAAAAATAACTTCTTTTCTGTACCGAATGACCATAAAGGTTAATATACCGTTAAAAACCAAAGCAAACCAAACGGAAAGCAAACCAAGCCTTACCAAACCAAACCAAACCAAACCAAACCATATCAAACCAAGCCTTACCAAACCAAACCAAAGCAAAGCAAAGCAAGTCTTACCAGGCCAAGCTAAACCAAACCAAGTCTTACCAAACCAAACCAAACTAAACTAAACCAAACCAAACCCAGCTTTACCAAACCAGATCAAACCAGACCAAACCAAGCATTACTATGCTATACAATACCATACTGAAATGAATAAAAATATTCTAACCTTTCTTTCCTAAGGACATGATGATTCAAAATTCCAATTGTTGAACTACTATACCACATGAACCTTCTCTTACATTTTATGAAATTAATTATGTTTTATTTTTCATGGAGCATTTAAGTCTGATTATTGCCATTTAATGTTTTTTGTTTGTGTTTTACGGCATATCAACCTTTTTAGGTCATTTAATGCTGAGAACAATCATTTTTGGTCAACGTTAGTTTTTGTCCACACTTAGATTTTTGAATAACACAATTTGCGCTATTCAAACCATAGCTGGAGGTAATGTGGGGATTCATACCTTTCCCAAGGGTATTAGTTGGAATATGAACGCAAATGGAACGGCTTGGATTCGAAGTCACGTACTACGATTCCGAGGTCCGATTGCTTATCCACAAGGCCAAATCGACTCCCCCTTAATGTTTTTTTTAAATAATTTTAACTAATTTAATAATTTAACAGAGTATATGATTATCGTAATAATATTAATATTAATAATAATAATAATAATAAGTGACACCATACAGTCTTTGGCTGGGATGGAGCGTATTCTTCTGGAGCATCACGAGGATACTTGTTGTCACTCTGGCTCCAGTGAAAACCACCGGACACGAACAGCACGCAGGTGCTGCGTGTGACCCATGTGAAAATTCAAATAATACTGAAGTGCACGAGGAGGCTTATTGAAGGCACCACTAAGCGTTGATGGTGTTGGAATTCTGTTGATGGCAGATGTTAAGGCTGGAGCGGGACATGCTAGGGCCTCACGAGGAAATTTGTTGTCGCTCTGACTCCAGTGAAAGCCAATGGTCGCTAACAGCCTAAAAGTTCTGATAGTGACCGGATTGAGAACTAAAAAAAGTGTTTTTTATATCACTCACTTCACTTACCCACTCACTCACTCACTCACTCACTCACTCACTCACTCACTCACTCACTCACTCAGTCAACCACTCACTCACTCACTCACTCACTCACTAACTCAGTCAGTCAACCACTCACTCAGTAACCCACTCACTCAATCACTAACTTACCTCCCCCCGCTCACCCACTCATTCACACACTCACTCAGTAATTCACTCATTCTCTCACTTATGCACACACTCACTGAGTAACTCACTCACTCAGTCACTCCTCACTCAGTCACCCACTCACCCACTCACTCACTCACTCACTCACTCACACCCACTGATTCACTGGCTCACCCTCTAACTCACTCACTTACCCACTCACTCAATAACTCATTCAATCACCCACTCACTCACTCACTCAGTAACTCACTCACTCTCACACTCACTCACAACCTAATCATCTAAGTCACGTGACCATATACCATGACACCTAAAAGCTTACGTCCACTTGAGAATCCTAAACTTCACTTACCCCTACCATCTAAAAATACTATAAGAACCTGGGGTGGAGGTTTACTTCGCCCGGGTATTACTTTCACTGCTGGAAATTATTTTCAAGTATACAAGCGTGGACGTGGGCCATAATTAGAAATCCACTGTGTTTGGTTAAATTTATAATTTCTAATGGAACATGAAATTATAATTAATTTCAAGCATTTTGCGTCAAGAATTAATGAAATATAAACTATTTTTTGATTAAATTCATGATTTCTAATGAAACATTAAATCAAATAACATTTTTCAAGTACTTTTTTTAATAAAAAAAAAAAAAAGATTTGAAAAGTGCGACATTAAAAAAATCGGTTTTATTTCCGGTTATAATGCTTTCTTAGACTTGGGAATCTTAATACGCAAGTTCGAATTCAAATTATAAAAAAACTGTTGAATTAAATTAACTGGCTCTTTTTAAATTCTATTTTTTCTATTTTTACTTCTTCAAAATTCCACCGGGGGTGGACCGCTCCATCTTTCCCTTCCACCCCTCCAGTCCCCACTACGCGACTGCACCCAGTCATTTGTTTACTTTAAAAATGGAATTCAGTTGTTTTTTTCGAAATCCTTTGGATGAGGCTTGATAATTTGTTCAACTACTTTTCGGACTGCTGTCCTCATCCTTGTCATTGTTATCATTATCTTCACAACGGTCACGGTTGACAGAGCGTGAGCAGGTTAACCCCGTGGTTTAAATAAAGGGTTAAGTTCGAAATTCTGTGACCCCCGATTACGACAAGAAACGGTCATGGTTAACAGAACGAAAGGAGGCTGCTACCCTCATGGTTTAAATAAAGGGTTAAGTTTGAAATTATGTGACTCCTGATTACGACAAGAAGCAGCCATGGTTAACAAAACGAGAACAAGCTACTCCCGTGGTTTAAATAAAGGGTTAAGTTCGAAATTCTGTTACTCCCGATTACTACAAGGAGGTTCCCTAGTTCGATCACCTGAAGGCGGCCGACGGGTTCATCGGCAAAAACGTTGTGAAGATAACAATGATAAGGAATGATGACAGCAGCCCGAAAAATAGTTGGAATTCAATTGTATTCTGGGCAATAATCGATGATGAATTAAAGTTGAAATAAAATTGAGTTCCAGGTGAATATTTTCTATTTTCGGCCGGATACACCAAAATGAAATTAAGTCTTTAAATTATTTGCTTTCCGTTTTCTTCGTTTCAGCGAATAAAATGAAAACCAGATTTTTATCTTTTACTTCCTTCGATATTTCGTTTACTTATGGACCCAAGAATCACCGCAATCGTCTGCAATTTGGGAAAAATACGTTTATATTTTTTTCTTCTTCTTCTTCTTCTTCTTCTTCTTCTTCTTCTTCTTTTCCTTCCTTCCTTCCTTCCTTCCTTCCTAACTTCCTTCCATTCTTTCTTTCTTTCTTTCTTTCTTTCTTTCTTCCTTTCTTCTTTTTTGCCCGATTTCTTAATTTTCCTTCCAACCTCGTCTTATAAACAAAAAGGTGACGCTACACCAACCCTTTGATCGTTAAAAAAGCAATCATCCGAACTCTGCTCGGCTCTAATTTCAACTCTGCAAGTTTTGAGATAAACGCTTCTTGTTGACATTTTTGCGATCATCTTTGTAAACCGTCTTCTCAGTTTCATTAATCTAAACATGGCGTCTCAGATTAGAAAAATATTTCCGTTTGCAAATCAGCAAAGTTTCAAGGAATTCCATCTTGATGAATGAACAGAATTCTGTCTAGATTTCAATTTCAACATTTAAGTTTTAATGATCCACACACTTCGAAAACTTGAGTTGAAAGATTAGAATTGTAATCTGTTGCAATATTTAGATTATATTCTATTGAAATATTTAAACTATTTTATCTTATATATAAAATACTGAAATTCAATTCGATCGCAAATGTTTGAATTGTATTGCAATCCTTTCTATTATAACTCTTGAATTATTTTTTGTTCTGAACTATTGTAACTTTTAAAATCTATTCTCATATAATATATGAATTTTATTCTATTCTAATGTCTGAATTCCATGCAATTGTATTATAACATAGGCCTGCTATTCTACTCTATTCTATATTAATGTTTCAATTCTATTATAATTTTGGAATGCTATTCTATTCTATTCTATTCTAATGTTTAAAAAAACTATGGAATGCTATTCTATCCTATTCTATATTAATGGTTTAATTCTATTATAACATTGGTATGCCATTCTATTCTATATTAATGTTTCAATTCTATTATAACTTTGGAATGCTATTCTATTCTATACTAAAGTTTTAATTCTATAATAACCTTGGAATGCTAATCTGTTCTATTCAATTCTATTGTAAATTATCAAGCCTCATCTCAATGAACTCATGAACATAGTCATGAAGATGAGAACAACAATCCAAAAACCGATACGCAAATTATTTATTACGATTCTTAAATCCAAGTATTCAACCATTCGCCAAATCGCAGATACTTAAGTCGTCTTTATAAAAAGATGCTAAAAATGCATCTGGTTAACTTTATTGCGAGAAAAGTCATTTATTTTCCTTTTCTTTTAATGGCCAATATCTATTCTGTTGTAACAAGTTTAAACATGCGTACCGTTAAATGCAGGGCCATTAAAAAATGCGCGCTGGGAAAATTGGGCCCAGCTGCAGACATAATGCATTTTTTTTTCAATGAGAGGACCAGGAAAAAAAATTAGCTGCCTGGGTGCGGTTTTCCTCTTCGTGTAAATACAAACTATTTTTTTTTTTTTTTTACTTAAAATTAATCCTTTTTAAATGTTCACTTTGTCCTCCCTTTTCGTTTTTTCGTTTTTTCTTTCTTTCTTTCTTTCTTTCTTTCTTTCTTTCTTTCTTTCTTTCTTTCTTTTGCAAAAGAAGAAACGTTATCCACAATTAAGTTTTTTTCCCTGTGTTTAAATTGCACAGCAGAACGGGTTTATGAGCAAGACAACGATTAAGGAAAAATAAGCAGAAAAAAAAAACATAAACAAAAAACAATGGCAAAAAACAAAGAAACAATAACAAAACACTCAAAACAAAAAAGTCAATAATAAAATTAAAGAGGCTAACCTACTTGTATTTAGATTGGTAGGAGGCGCAGGCAGTTTTGAGTTGTAGTCTTCCCATCGTCTAAAAAATTCAGATGCTGTTTGAAGTAGAATTTGTTTTTTGTTTTGTTTTAGAAGGAAGCAGTCTTAAAGTTAGGCGGTACCTTAGCGATTTGACTGACGTACTTTTAAACAGAAACCAATAGCGCTATTCGAACTCGGATCACCTGGAATTCCTTTGTAGAGAAAATTGTTAGAATAGTAACAACACCTATACTATTTAGCCAATGACTATGGAAATTAAAAGAGCTTATAACTTTCCAAATGGTATTCGGCTACGAAAGAAATAACTTGAATTTGAATTCAGGGAGACGGATAGATAGATAGATAGACAGAAACATAGAGAAACAGACAGAAAGCTAGATAGACAGACAGACAGACGCACATACGGATAGATCAGAAGGCAGACATACAAACAGGTTGATAAATAGACAAGCGTACACAGATAGAGTGATATATAGAATAGACAGATGGAGAGATAGATAGATAGATAGATAGGTAGATAGATGGGTAGACAGGCATACAGACATACACACATATAGATAGATAGATTAATTGATTGATAGAGAAACAGATAGTTTGATGGATAGATAGATATAATAGACAGGCAGATAGATGGATAGATTGATAGATAGATATAATAGACAGATTGTGGAGGATAGACAAGCATACATACAGACAGACAGACTGACTGATAGATAGATAAATATAAAAATAGAGGGATGGATAGGAAGCTAGTCAGACAAAGATATAGATAAATAAATAGATAGAATAGACCGATGGATGGATAGATACATAGATAGATAGATAGCTAGCTAGCTAGATAGATAGATAGGAAGGCAAAAAAGAAGATGTGGATCGATAGACAGACAAACAGACACATAGACAGACACACATACCGACAGACAGATAGACATACAGATAGATAGATAGATAGATAGATAGATTGATAGACAGACAGACAGACAGACAGATAGATAGATAGATAGATAGATAGATAGATTGATAGAATCTCTTTGAATAATCTTAAAGTAACTTGAAGTGTGGAAACCGTGAATAAGAAAAGAAACAGGAAAATGTGAACGGAATTGAAAAGTGTAAGTGAGAGTCCAAGACAGACAAAAAAAGAAATAAGAAATAAAGGGAGAGAGAAAGCGTGAGAATGTGTGGGGGAGAGAAACGGAGAGGGGAGAGAGAAAGAGAGAGAAAGAGAGAGAGAGAGAGAAAGAGAGAGAGAGAGAGAGAGAGAGAGAGAGAGAGAGAGAGAGAGAGAGGGAGAGAGACGGGAAAGAAGTTTAGGCATTTAATGGTTAAAAGATAGAGAATGTAGAAAAGGGAGATTGAAAGAATTTGATGGAAGATGGAGTAAGAGTTGTTGGATTTGAGATATTAAAAAAAATTGGTAAACAAAAGTGTTGTACGCTTGAAGGAAAATGTCTGGTAACTTTATTCTTCGGTTTTGGCCGTTTGCTTTCCGGAAACACAGGACGAAGATGATTTAGCCCAAGGGTCGGCAACCTATGGCACGCATGCCACACTTGGTACGCCAAGCAATTTCCAATGGCACTCAGCAGACGCTTCAGGTTTTCTTTCTAAATTTTGTTATGAATCAGTGAATAATAAAAAAAGTTCTAAAAATCTTTTAAAGAATTCCATTTCTTTTAACGTTGTTCACAAGTTTACTTATTGAATATATTGATAAATGAAAATGAAATATATTGTAAAATAAGTATATTGAACTTGACATGTATAAAAATATATGTGTTGTTGGCACCTTGAATAATTTGAAATCATAAGTCGGCGCACAGTTAGCAAAAGATTGCCTACTCCTGGTAAAAAATGTATGTGTTGTTGGCACTCTGAATAATTTGAAACCTTAAATCGGCGCACAGTTAGCAAAAGGTTGCCTACTCCTGGTAAAATATATGTGTTGTTTGAATAATCTGAAACCTTAAATCGGCGCACAGTTAGCAAAAGGTTGCCTACCCCTGATTTAGCCAATAGAATCAGTTTTCGTCAAACCTACAGCAAAGAGGCTTCTTCCTTTCAATTTGACTCGTTTTCTTATTTGTCTTTCTCAACAACATGAGAAGATTGTGTAGCTTTCATATCAAATTATCTATTCTATTTTTTCAATAAAAAATTATTTTCCGATGCATCCCTTATACACCCCTTAAAAAAAGAATAGAAATTGAGATGATTGAGAGAACTTCTCTATTTAAATGCGAGAAATCAGAAAGACAAAAAGCATTAATTTTTCCGCTGTTAACACTTAGAGAGTCATTTCAAGTTATTTAGACAAACCAATTTAAATGTTAAGGACATGAAGCGAATCTGTAAAAATTTATTTTACTGATCCAGCTTGTAAATATTAATACGCAAATCAAGACAAATACATATTCTGGCCTTAGAACTTTCCCTCCCGGAACTCTTCATTATCTTTAGGCGTGTTTCTCTCGACAAACTTTCATATGGTATTTTGATATTTCTCAATTGTTTTTCTAGCTGCCGATTATTATTCTACCTCAGTACATGGAGTGCTTTGGGCAGAGGTTGGGTTCTTTCATTAATGAAGTACACACACACACACACATACATACACTGATACACTGATACACACACACACACACACACACACACACACACACACACACACACACACAGACA
>JAYKTE010568213.1:0-18386 GCA_036873565.1 Xipholeptos notoides | reverse complement strand
AAAAAAAAACATTTTTTGTTGGGGTGGGTACACACACATACACACACACACACACACACACACACACACACACACACACACACACACACACACACAACTCAATTAAAAATAATCTAATGTTTTTATTTTTTTTACCGGTTACAATTGGAATTAAGATAAAGTTTTAATTCTAAAATAGAAAGTAAGTAGTTTAAGGATAAAGGACTAGTGAAGACCAACCCAAGATTTAATTCCCATTTAAACTCAAATTTAATGACCTTGTGCCTAATTCTAGAGTACTTTTTACACGGAATAAATATTAATATTTTTTTTACAACTACCTCTACTGACTGCAGTGGAGTGGAGTAGAGTGCATAACACCAGTGCACACCACTCACCAGAACACAAACATTTTTTTAAGTCAACACGATGGCACAAGATGCACAACAACGAAAGAAGTTTAAGTAATTTCATTAAAACTTACTTTGCTATAATACTTATGACTATTACATACGCATGCATACATAAGCAAGTTTTAAGAATTGAGAACAGGTGGCTTAAGAAATATTCTTCAAGGCTTAGGGAGAACTTTAACTTACACTAACTAATAATAACAGTAACAACAAACACACCTATATGTGCTCCTCCTGCTCCACTCCAGCCACTCCACTCACTCACTACTCACACTACTCGAGTATACAGTTTCCGTTTTCATAGATGACATATTTTTTGTGCAAGTGTGTTTATGCGTCATGAAAAAAGGAAAAAAGTTTCAAAACTGGAATGTGGTCTTGGTCTACGTGAGTGGCATCGGATTGGCCATTTCGGTGAGAAAGAAAGAACTAACTAGTCAAAAAGTTAATAACGAACTGCTCTCTAATCCACTCCACATTCCTCCAATTCACTCCAAACCAAAACACACCCACTAGAGATATATTTCCATAAAGGTGGTATTTTTTGGTTGGTGAATTGAAAAGTTCAAAAGTTAAGTACAAGCTAATGAAAGAGAGAGGGATAAACGTATGAGGGTGTCAGTTAAGAAAGAAAAAAAAATGAAAGAAAGATAAAAACCTTAATAACAACAAAATACAGCTTCTTAAGCATTAATTTTTCCCACTAAAACAGTAAAACATTTATTTGGAAACAGGCATGAAGTACATAGACTTCTTATTCTTTCCACAAACTAACACACGCACACACACACCAATATAGTCTCTCTCTCTCTCTCTCTCCCTCCCTTCTATCTCTCTCGTCTACGCCCACCACGGTATGCGGATGGTTGGTTACGCTAAAGAACTTTTGTCAGCATCAGCAGTAGTAACGAGCGACAAAGGTATGACACTGACAGTGACCGCTCTCTCTCTATCTCTCTCTCTCTCTCTAAATCCCAGCAAAAAGCCAATGCGCGCTTGTGGTGCCAAACCCACATGACGAAAGAAACGGACAAGGGGAGCGAGTAAGCTCAAGCTAGGTAGCCCGGTCGGTGTCGGTAGGTAGTTTATTAAAAGTAAAATAAGAATTTAAAAAAACCCAAAGAGTTTGGCATTGCTTCTGCTACTGCTGTTTACAAGAGTCCCCCCCCCCCGACCTCGAAGCACTTCTGCTTTTCCGCTGTCGTCGTCATCCTATAATTTCTGGCATCCTCGCTCCTCTCTTTAAACTCTTAATATTTCTACATCTCTTTAAACTAATCCTTCCGTCTGCTCTCTTTATTTCACTACAAGCTTCGCTTTCCTTCTCCCACCTTCCTCTCTGTAAGGTATGATTAAATGTATCCAATTTATTTTTAACTCTTTGAACAATCAAAAGAAAATTGACTGAAACCATAAAGCTAATCTTAATGTTCGCACAAAAGTTCAATTTGAAAAATAATGATGTTATTCTTTAATTTAAACTTTTAGATTTGTTTTTCATTAGTTAGTCTGGTTTTGCTGTCGTGGTTGTGTTTTGTGAATGCTGAGTGTGTGTGTGTGTTGCTACTCTGAGTGCTCTGTGACTGCTGAGTGCTGGCTCTGCTGAGTGCTGATTTTTCAAATTGAACATTTACCGTATTTCAATATATAAGAAGGATGACAACATCCAACATCACCACACGCACCGTCACCGAGTCACAGAGCGTCAACGCCCGCCCGCTCCCATACCTGAGTTAATTTTGGTTTTCTTTTTCTTAAAAACGACTCTCGACTTCGGGGACCTAAAAGATCGATATCGATATGTAGAAATAAACGATAAGAAGTTAAAGTTCTCAAGCAGAAAAGTAAACTTTAAGAATCAAAATGAAACATTTTCAAACAAAATTTAAGTGGCCCAGAAAAGTTCAATTTAAGGTAAAGTTTAAGTGTGAAATCGTATTAGTAGAAGAAAATATATTTTTCTTGTAGATTTTGTTGTGCTGAACAAGAATCTGCTAACAGTTGTCCTCCCCCTCCAGTCCTAACCATTTCCCCCACTTAAATACTAATGTTTTGTTATAAAAATCAACCCCAACCTAATCCAACCCAACAAACACCTAACCCTAATTCCAACACCTAACCCTTAGACTACCGTGTTGTTATGGGTAAGGATTTCCTTGAGCATGTGAGTTATTTTTCTTCGTAAGTTTATGCTCAAACTTTACTAATACCCAATTTAAATACGTTATCAAAAACGAATGTGCCATTTGTGTGTGCAGCCAGCAGTTCAGTTGTGCCACTGACACTGCCGTAGCGCCGGGCGTGGTGTGGTGGGTGACGGTGAGTGCTAGTGGGAAAATAATTACAAAGTTGGAAAAAAAGCAAACGGAAAAACAAAAGCAATAAAATTAAAGGAGAAAAAGTCAGTGTTTAGAACGAACACGTGTTAAGGTTAAAGAAGAAAGAATTTAAATAAAAAAAATCTGCTAACACAGTTGTGTGTGTGTGTGTGTGTGTGCGCGCGCACGCGCAGGCTTCCAAATTTTAATTCTTCTTAGAGTGGACCAAGTGGACTGACTGGAGCGAGTAGAGAGTAGTTGAATTTTGTTTTGTTTTTTTAATTAAAATTTGGTTTTCTCTTTCCTACATTTGTGTTTATTGCAAGCTCTTTGGGGAACAATAACTAATAATGTCTATGAGAATTAATAACAACAAGAACAACAACACACACGCAAAAAAAAACTATTGAAATTATTGCAGTAAAAGGAAGTGAAAAGAATCGGATTAGGCGACATTTCGGCTTGTTTATTTTAATTTCATCGTGAAAGCTCGTAATAAAAATGGTTTTGTTTCTAAATGTATACATCGGACTATTTTCCTCATCCATATTTTCTTTCTCCCAACAAACGTTTCGACCGGATCTTCGGTCTTACTCTTCCTCAGGTGTTCTAAAATCATTGTTTTTATCGGTCGAAACGCGAGAAAGAAAATAATATGGGTGACGAAAATAGCCCGAATGATACTTTTAGAATTTATATCATACCTCTCATTTCAAGGATTTCCAAAAATAAAATGATTTATTGTTAATGTTTGTGTCATTCATAAACTAAGAGAAAGGAACCTAACTAGAACGATTTGGGGTTAGAATTATTGGATTGGATTAACAATAACAATAAGTTTATATATTTATTTGTAGCGGGAATATTGAGATGGTAAAAATAAAATACCCAAAATAACCGAAAAGGCCAGAGCGCGTCCTAATTTGAGAAGGAAGGCCTGTCCTGTATTTGAATTTTTTAATGTTTTGAAAATAAATAAATAGAATATAAATAGAATCACGGAAATTTATATTAATACCGGATTATCTACATTAGAACACACACGAGAGCGAGAGAGAGAGAGAGTGTGTGTGTGTGTGTGTGTGGGGAAAGTCCACTTTCTTAAGGGGTGAGAAAATAGTCTAAATAATCTAAACTACAAATATTCAAAAAGCTTATTTTCTATTTAGTCCAAAATCCAAAAATAATAATCTATTCAGAAAAAACAGTCAACGTTAAATACTCTGAGGACAACAAGTGAAAATCCAGAAAGTCTCATTGGAATATACAGTGACAACACGAATTATTTATCGTTCTTTTCGGAACCTTTGATTGTGAATTTTAAAATATGCAAAAATGAAGACGAAGACTAGAGTTCGTATATTTTGCATTATACAAAATATACGAATTTTCAAACTGGTCGGTGCGTGCGGTGCACCGTCGCGGTGGTGGTGGTGGTGGTTTGGCCTGGTCTCCGGTCCGTTGTTTTTTGTTCTACATAACAACGAAAAAATCACTAAGTTACATTTCTTTTTGATGGGGCGGGGAGGAGAGCAAAATTACTTAATTTGCCAACTAATCTCAAAATTTCAACCTACGAACGCAGTTGGTAAGATGAGGATTTGTATGAACTTGAATTCATTCAAAAATCGACTAGAAAACGAACCAACAAACATTTTTTTTTTTTCACTTGTCAACATCTTTCTCGGTCATTTAATGCCGAGAACATTCATTTCATTTATCTCGACGAGAAAGAAGTTTTTAATGGTTGGTTATATCTGGTGCTGAGTGCACAAAGGCTAGAAGAAATGAAGAAGGGGTTGTTAATGTTTTTTTTTTGTTTTTTTTTCACACACACCTTTCCCCCCAAAGGAAAACCTGTAAATGCACGCAAAAACGTAACAGAACGGCAACGGTAGCTTTAATGATTAAAGTTTAATCATACAAACAGATGATAACTAAGAAAAAAGTTCTTATATTTTGATAAAAAAAACACCTCAAAACGCGGATGATTCTAATTTTAAAATAAATACAATTTATAAATCCATATGGCACGCTTTCTTAAAAAAATAGTTTAAGTTTGGCATATCAAGAGATTTTTTTTAAAATACTAAAAAAATTGTTTACTGTCTGTCTACAGTCATTAGTTAAAACTAATCAATAGTCATCATTTAAAAAAAATGTGTGTGTTGTTGTATGTGCACGCACTGCACTACTGCACGAGCGTAAATTTTGTTCAATATTTATGTGAGTGTGTGTGGATAGGGAGAAAAAGATAAGAGATGTCACAAAATTATCCCTCGCACTCAAAATGTTTTTTTTTAATATTAATTTTGAATTATAAGAAGGAATTTAAAAACTATTCACCAAACACACATAAAAACAGAATGAATAAGAACATTGGATTTCTCGTGTTTGTGTATGTGTGAGAGAGAAAAAAGGATGGAGAAACAGTAAAATGCATAATGAATCACATGTTAAGGGGAGATAACCAACAAGTTTCTAAAAGTAAAAAGTTTGCAAATAAACTTGGAAGTATTCATTTTTATTTTCTTTAACTCGTATATAAATTAGAAGTTACTGTATGAAATTTTATCAGTT
Organism: Xipholeptos notoides; assembly: GCA_036873565.1. NCBI lineage: Eukaryota > Metazoa > Mollusca > Cephalopoda > Idiosepiidae > Xipholeptos > Xipholeptos notoides. The sequence continues at coordinate 13,096 of JAYKTE010568213.1, read as the reverse complement.
TTCAGACTATAGTTTCCATCTTGTTTATTATTCATTTTGCAAAACTAAATCCAAACACAGAAATTTAAAGATTAAATAGTAGTTGTTTTAAGTATTTTTAAACAAAAAATTTTATTAAATTAAAAAAAATACTTTTCCCAAATTCAATAGTATGAATCTTATTTTTTTAGAAAATGGTAAAAGCCTAAAAAATTAGATTTATAGGATGTTCTACGATCTTCCTATACATCTATTCTAAAACTAGATTCAAACCATATTCTTGTCGATTTTTATAACTATGGAACAACAATGTAACATGTTAGTGTGTTTAAGCTATCAGATCAATCAAGTACAGTGGTAATCCAAATATCAAATAAGCCCACTAACTAATATCAAATATGCCATACTACCACATCTAGTTTCTATCAATAGTATATAAATCAATGGAAACCATGGGGCATTCTTTTTGGTCTTATGGTTGCAAAGAAGCGAGAAATCGATGATCACCAAAGGCTATAGATTCTGGATCTACACTGGTTAACTATTATACATGCTCTATTGAGCAATTTATCTATGAATACAGAAAACAATTTTACTATTCTAGAATATAAACTTTAGTCAAAAGGAGATGAGTCCAGCTGTACTTGTGCCTCAGATGAACTGGTGTTGTCAGTCCTCTTATAGAGACACCCATCCTATCCTCATCCAAGCGGTCTCAGAAGCTCACCTTCCCAGACAGCAGGGACATTGCCATCTTCAAGGAAGACCTGCTATGACTGATAGGGTATGCTGGAAAGGTGTAGTGAATTCTATCTTGGCTGAGGCCGCAAGATGAGGATTCTATGTTGGTATATTGAAATAATTCATCAAAGGCAGTCACTCGGAACGAATAGGACTGTCCTCAAAGGGTCTCCCACTTCTGGATCCTCAGATGGCTGTGGAGGCCGATCTGTGATCCACATATTTTTTTACAGTGTGGACAAGGAAAAGTTAATTATGGTTGTGTTGGCCAAGCTTTTTTTCATCTCTCCTTGTGTAGCATTCGTCTCGTCTCTGCAGAACATTGGAGGAGCTCCATTTCATAATATGCAGCTCCTTCCTGCAGAGATGGAGGACACCTTTGTGTGGCATTATTTAATGTGGGGAGGCTGCTGCGCAAACAGCCACCACAGTATTTGACAGGAAGAGAGCCTGAATCCAGTGACATGGAACCCAAAACAACATATAAATGTATATAGAGACACGATCACATTGAAACTCAGCTGAATTAAACAATATTTTTGAATGGATGATTAAAAAAAACTTCTTTTTTTGTTGTTTCAAAAACATTTGAAGAGTTAATTTGCAAAAACAGATATATCCAAATTAGCCATTTTCTATAAACAAATGTATTTGGGAGAAAGTAAAAAAAAGTCTATACGAGAGAGTGAAAGAAAAAATGAAAGGGGGAGCCAGAGAGAAAGAGAGTGGGGAGATAGAGAGTGAGGAGCAAGAGAGAGGGAGAGATGATAAGTGCAACCTCAATAATAGCCAGACTCCTTGTCACACCATTGAGATATTTGACAGTAATCAGATACTTTGTTCTTATTGCAGAAAGAAAGAGAAATTAAGATAACTGGAGGGTGAAAGGGAGTCAGGTGTGCAGGTGGGTGGGACCCAGTTAAAACAAGAACAATCTAACAATTGTTTCCAAAGGATGCCTTAACCAATACTAGAATTCTTGTATCAGTGCAAGCTGTGGAAATCATTTCTCAACTAGTGAAATCCAAGCCCAAATATCAGAAAGAGTGGCTGAAAGGAAGGAGGAGGAGTAGTAGGAAGTGTAGGTAAGAGGAGAAGAATGTATTATAAACATTACACCACCTCATTAACCCTCCTCCAACCACCACTCCACTTCCTAAAAATGCACAAATTCAAAGTCTGATGACTTTACAGTTTTTTTTGTTTTCACATTAGTAATACAAAAACAAGTCTTCAGGCAGCAGACATAAAAGGAAAAAAAAACAAAAAAACAGAATGTCTGCTGCTGCCTCAAGATTTTTGTTTTGTCATTTAGGGTATATGTCTGTATCATAATTCTTTCTCTGTTTGGCTTTAATTCTATCCATCTGTTTATCTCAGCTCTTTCTATTTTTTATTGTTTTGTTTTTTCAAATCCTTTCCAATGAGGTAAGATGAATTCTAATAGTATCATTTGGACTATTTTTTTCATTCATATTATTTTCTTTCTCACAACATGTTGGTTTAATTTTTCTTTTAATTTTAAAAACCAACACTGAATTTGAAAAAAGATAGATCTAAAAACAATATGAGCCAATTTAGGACACCTGAGGAAGGCTGAAGGGTGATTGGGTTGAAATGTAAGAAAGAAAATAATATGGATGAGGAAAATAGTCCTATTAATACGTTTACATTTTTTTAATGGTGCCTTTGTTTTTTTTCTATCCATTTTATTTATTTGCTTTTTAATTCCTTAATTTCATTTTTAGTTGTTTCTCTTTTTGAATCTGTCACTCATATCAGTCATCATTTGTCTGTGTCTCTTTTTTTCCTGTCTTTTTGTTTATTTATTTCTCTTTTTACATGCCTAAAAGGTTGATATTCCTTAAAACACAAATAAACAATAAACAGTCTTTTCATAGGTCTATTTAATCTTCTGCTTTCTCTCTAATTTTTGTTCTTTTCTTTTTTGTGTCTGTTTGCTATTTTCTCTTTCTTTATTTTGCCATGACAATTTTTCTTTATACTTATCCACAGTCTTCATTTCTATCAATATTTACTCGTTTCTCTACTTGAGCGCCCACCTTTTTTTAATTTATCATTTCTTTTCACCTTTTAGTGATTCCCTTTATTTTATTTTTCAAAATAAAAGTATTAATCGGACTATTATCCTCATCCATATTATTTCCTTTTCCTTCAAAATCCTTGAGATGAGGTATGATGAAACTAACCAAAACTAATCAATAACCAGCAACTAAAAAGCTGTGGTTATGCATGGAAACATAGTTTGCTTTTTTTTGTTTTTTCAAGATAACTCTTATAAAGTTGCAAGACAACTCATAAAATTGAATTGGTGGTTTATTCCATCGTTGTAATCAGCAACGTGAGAAATAATTTCTCTTAGTTTGTTGGTTGTCTCCTGCTTACTAAGCAATGTTCATATTAACAACCCAACTTGTCATTTCCTACTTTACAAATTTGCCAGAGTGGACAAAGAATTTCAACTAAATAAATACATTAAACTAAATGGAAGTACGAAAAAAACACAAAAAAAACAACAAATTTGCTCTTTATGTGAGTTAGGTAAAGTTTATTTAGTTTGATGGTTTACCATTTAATGCTGAGAACTGCTTTCTTAAAATGATTTTTCTTCTGTAAAACAAACATTAAAAAAATAGTAGTAGCACTAGTTGGTTAGAATTTTTGAGATCAGACTTGGCAACTATTCTTTGGACATTTATTCTTATATTAATTGCTAAAAAAGATATTGACGGTATGAGACTCTGAGAAAGCAACCTTTGTCAAGAACATGAATTAGAAGCAGAGATGCGTCATTGAATTACTTCATGCAGAAAAAAACTGAATTTATTTGTTGACTGTTTTTGTGTTGTTTGTTTAGTTTAGAGAAGTTTGGGCGATTTAGTCAATAAATTACTTTGTATAAAAAGTGAGACAATAAAGTGTCATTAAGAAAGGTTATTTATTAAGTCAAATACTAAAAAAAGGACCTGTTCACATGTTTATACAAAAGCACAGTAAGAATTTACAATGCTGGTACCATTCTGAAACATTTAGGAGTGACTGCATAACACATCCTTTATTTATGAGAAATATATTTATTTATTTATTTATTTTAAAATAATTTTAATGTTTAAAAAGTTATTGAAATAGAAAAGAGAACAAAGCTCAATTTTTCAATTACATTTCAATCAGTTTATCAATGGGAATAGTCTATATCTAAATGACAATGGCTTAGACTTTAGTGTTACTATACCCAAATTCAATTCCCAGACAGTCCATAGTTATTTTTAGGTTTTAGAATATTTGGAGAAAACAAATTTTATTCATCAGCATACTAGAACATAATATAAGTACTCTTGAAAGAAATCCTTACTAAAAAGCGACAATGTGTTTATGACATGGTTCTGACATTAAATGACCATTACGCTAGATAAGTTGTGCAAAAAGAAACCCAATCTCAAAACAAAAAAACCCAACTCAACAATAAAAATATTCTTTTTTTTTTTAAAGAAATCATATTCCCTCAAAATAGAAGGCTAAGCTTTAAGTACATCAATGTTGATATATATATTTTTAAACAAACAAACCAAAACAAACCTCTGTGGCTTAATTGTTAATTCAACCGTCATATCAAATGCACCCTAGTCACTCACTAACTTCTGCTTTTGTACTTGATTTGTGCTATAAGCCCGAACCATTGAAGATATTGATTGAGGTTATTGCAATGTAAAAACATAAATGAAAGTCAACAAGAAGAAAAAGAAACAAAATCCATGTGAAAATCTAATACTTTTCAAAAGTTTGGCAGACACTCCTTAATTCCATAGTCAAATGAAAAACAATTTCAAAAGGCAAAGATATTATGCAAGAGATTTATGATTCTAGGGTAAAGAACAATGCCAAATCCCTTATTAATGGTCTTTGGAGAGAAAAGATCGAAACGATGGTAAACAAGAGAGAAAAGAAAATAGGAAAAAGAAGAAAGAAAAATAAAATTTGATTCTGCTTTGAATTTGCAGGTGAAGGCAAGAAGACAGTCAGTAAAATCATATTTTAGTAGTCATTCAGGATTCCTTGAGATGAGGCTGCACATCTATTTTTTGGATTGTTGTCCTCATCATTATCATCATTACTTTCACAACATTTCAGCCAATGAAACCTTTGGCCTTCTTCAGATAACTGAACTCTGGAACCTCTTTGTTGTAATCAGGAGTTTTCACCTAATTTTAAAACCCTTTATTCAATCCACAGGAGTAGATTGCTATTGTTCTGTTAACCACCACCTGGTAGGAGTGCTAAGTCTCTATTTTTGAGAATTACTGATATTGGTTAGAGTGAAACCCTAACTTTCAGATAATGCTCACTTAAAAGTGTAGAAACTCAACTGCCTTTTTCCATTGCACCATAGGTTCAAGGGTTCAATGTCAAAGATGAGAGCAACAGTCTGAAACTATATTTTAGTAATTGGATGAAAAATGAGAAAAAAAATTATAATTGTGGTCTAAATATTCTTATTTGGATAAACATAAGGAAAAGATTAATTTTTCATAGTCCCTAGTGGTATTTCCAATTTGAGTTTAGCAGGCAAAGTGTTTAAAGAATGTGAATAAACTGTGAAATATCTCAATATACATAGTTTTAAGGTTCACTAGTTTATACTGAGCCAGTTTATCATCTGTGTCTAAGTTTCTAGATCAGATCAAAGGCTAAAACTAAAGCGCACTCTTTTCCAAAATGTAATTATAATTTTACATATGTGTATGCCCTTATAGAGGTATATATATATCTAAACTTATTAATAAATGGAACTTTGTGTGTCTGTGTGTGTATGATCATTCCTAATGGACTCTGAAATGGCTGAACTGATTTTCGTGAAAATTTACACGGATGTACTTTATGTGTCTGGAATTGTTCTCAGCTAGTTTTTGTCTTGGAATCCCCCTGATAATTATTGAAAATCGATAATCTAAAAAATCAGCTTCTCGAAAGAAGAGTGTAACTACAATTAAGTGTAAAACGTGTAAATTGCCATTATGAATGCGTAGGGTTCATCACAACATTCAATACCTAAGATAAAAAAAGAATCATTAAGAAATCCAATAGGTTCCAAAACAAAATATACACTATCAAAAATAAACCATATATGACATTTTTACAATCAGTATGGGAAATAATTAAAATCAAACAATAAAATGTCAGGAACTATTTCATTTTTTTTTTTAATTTTTAGATTTATAACTGGCTTAAAAAATGTTTCCATGAGAAAGAGTGCTGTATAAACTGCAAGAGGAAATATGCAGTGACTTTGAGGGTAGGGTTGGAAGCCAAACACATGTGTGTCACAGGAGCAAAAACATGAAAAGAAAAAAATAAATATATATATTCCATAAAAAATGTTCCCCTAATTCTCTTCCTCTATTAAATAATTTAAAACTCACTCTATAGCCAACAGATATATATGTGAGTGGGAGGAGTATTGCATGATGGTTGAACAGTTATGGGAACCCTTTTGCAACTAGTGACAAGCTAGGTTTTTTTTTTTTTGCAATGGTAGCAAAGCTTAAAATCTGAATATAAAAAAAATATGACGGTTAAGTTTAATTTCCATAGCAGCTCATTTAGCTTTGAAACTTAGGATTAAAAAAAAAACAATAAAAAACGACAAGAACTAATTTATTGTTTATTTATATAAATATATATATATATATATAAGAAAAAGATAATGTCTTTTTGAAAGTAATAACTATAATTTAATTTGAATTTGGTTCAGTAATACAGATTGACCTCAATCCTTCATCAGAAACCTTAAATGTGTCTTAAAGAAATGTTTTTTTTAAATAAACAAGAAAATGTTTGAACGCTAAAAGTTGTATCTGTGTTGACGTCATATATATATATATATATATATATTTATTATGTTTCTTGAGAAAGAAAAAAAGGGAAAAGAGTTCATGGGTAAAAAAATAGGTTGGGAACCACTGATCTCGATCAATGGTTGTGAAACTAACCCAACCCAATACCATACTAGATACCAAGCATGACATCAAGGGACACATGCAGCTTACTGGTTATATTTTGCCAACCTGTTTTAACTATATATAAGCAAGTGGTATTGCTCTCTGCACTTAAATAAAGGCTAAAAATAAAATTGGTTCTGGGACTGAGCTGGAATTTCAAGGGTCTCTAAGGCTAGGGCTTTATTTTGACTCATAGTAGATATAGATCTGACACATCATATATTCCAGGGAAACAAGCTCTTTACCTGCAGATTAACTGCAATATGTAATTTTAATTAGTGATCAAAGAGATGCTGAGAGCAAAAACAAACAAAGGCGAATCATAATTCCATGTGGCAATAAAAATGATGAGATTTCAATCAAACAGTAATACAAATAGAAATTAGCCTTTTTGAAGCTAGCCTACAAGAATAGGCATTGATTGAGATAGATAGGATATATCTACTCGAGCACAAACCCAAGATAGGCACAAGGCCAGTTTTACGAGCTCATTATATCCTTTAAGCTCTTCTATAATTCCATAGTCCAAAATGTAAGCTAATTTATGAAATGATGAAGGATTAAAACTACTAAAGTTATATCAAAGTAGAAAAGTCAATCAACTAAGGTCAATTACTTACTGAATGCTTTGTTATGATAGACAGAGGAGGGAAAAAAATTCAATTCTTTTATTAACCTACTTTACAAAAAAAACTATTAGCAGAAAGTTTTTATGCCAAAGCAATAAAGGTTTATAATTTGCAATTCAAGGGTTCAAATCCCAGTCAGTAAAAAAAGAAATATGAATTCCACCATTTCCTTTTAAACAGAACTACTACTGTTCTTTTAAAAAATTGATTCACAAAACATATTTGATTAGAAAAATAGTTTCTGTACTAAATGACTATATACCATTAAACAAAGAAACTCAGGGAAGTCCACTTGGGCCAGAGGATCGGCAGTTGGACTTGGGAGTCGTAGTACCCTAGTTCTAATCCCAGTCGTTCCATTTGCATTCATATTTGGACTTGGGAAAGGTATGAATCTCCACATTCCCTTCAGCTATGAGTTAGATAGTGCATATTGTGTTATTCAAAAAACTAAATGTGGCCAAAAAATAATATTTAACAAAAATTATTGTTCTCAGTATTAAATTACCTAAAATGGCTGATGTAGCATAACAAAAAAAACCAACCCATCTACACTATATATGTATTGTTTTTCTTTTGTTATGTGAGTAAACTATTTCTAATTCGAAATATTAGTGCTAAAAAAAAAAAAAGCAAATGAGTGGGTTAATTTGTTTAGAAAAAGAAAAAACAAGTGGTTTTTGGGGGTCGTTCTAACATTTGGGGCCAAAAAAAAAAAAAAAAGCTGAAACACTTTGAAAAATTCTTTAAATTTACTTTTGTAAACTCGATATTTCTTTTTCGTTTGAAATAAAAAAAAAATTCTCTCTCTCTCTTTTGTCTGTTTTTTTTCAAGTCCCATATTTAAACAACATGTTCAGCTAGAAATAAGATATGGGTGACATAGATCTTGTGGGATTTCTTAATAGTTTATGAAAAGAAAACAATGATCTGAGGAAAGGATGATGAAATTATTATAGAAAGATATTTCGTTTTTGTTCTTTCATTCAGAAAATATTAAACAAAAAGACACAACCAAGAAGAAGAAGAAAACAATAGAAATAAAGAATGAGAAATAGTAAGAGCCAGGGAAAAAGAAATAAAAAAAACTATTTCTATCTCTGCTTTCATTAAATATATATATATATATATTTCGTATATTTAGGCAGAATATCATTATTCAGACAAGTTTCATTAAGTCTCTTGTTAGAGAACAAGAAAAAAATCGAATTATATATATATATATATTAGCGAATAGCACTCTGTTGCCTTTCCCCTCTCCTCGAATAAATGAAGATAGAGTAGTAGATAAGTGTAGGCATGGAGTCAACAGCCTTTGGTGACTGAGTTTCTTGCTTGCACAGTCATCATATATACACATATATATAAACTAGTGCATGTGGGTGTCACAATACTAATAATTAAGTCAGAACAAGTTCTTCCAATGGATCTTTAATTTATTACTATTATTATTACTAATATAATAATTATGTTATGATCATGTTTATCACTATTATATCCATTATCTACATATTAATATATTAATAAGTAACCAATTATGCTATTCACAAATATAGATGTATATACTTGTATATGGTAATAAAAATTAAAAAATTAATATATATTAGTTGGTTACCATAGGCATGGAGTCAATGGTCTTGTCATTAGTTTCTGCAATGCAATAAATATTTGAATTGTTGAGAGTAACTACTGTGGCCAAAAATGAGTTATGTAAACCACCATATTCCTAAAAGCCTCCTCTACTATGTGGAAGAGAAGACATGGTCGAATTGAGACTGAAACATGGGTGAACATCGACTAATAATTCCTTATTATTAGAGATCAAGTTATATTTAAAAAATGGCTCAAGGACCAAGAAAATATTTTCTAAAAAAATGCTAAAATAATGGAGAAGAAAGTATAAAAAAAATTGAAAGAAGAAAAGACAAGGTGAGAGAAAGAGACAGCAATGAATAAAAAGAAAAGTTACAAGAGAAAATAAGAAATAAAGAAAGATAGGAGTGAAGAATGGAGAGAGAGAGAGAGAGAGAGAGAGAGAGAGAGAGAGAGAGAGAGAGAGAGAGAGAGAGAGAGAGAGAGAGAGAGAGGGGGAATATTAAAAGAATAACGAACACTGTAATAGAAAAGAAAAAATAGAAGAGGAAAAAAAGGCAAATGAAAGAGAAATGATGAAACAGAACAAGTTACAATACAAAATATTTTTCTAAATGTGTGTATGTGTGTGTGCATGTGTGCGGTAGAGAGAGAGAAAAACAAGGAAAACATTTTCAATATAAAAGGGCATCAGTTTTCTAATAAGTGGAGTCAGAAAAAACAAAGTAATCTTTGAAAGAATCTCAAATTCAAATCAGTTTTCAAAAAAGAAAAAAATGTAAATTGGGTAAACGAATACTTCTTTTTTCTTTTGTTAAATTTCTTTTGATTTATATACATTAAAAGCATTTGGCTTCACTTAACATTATTTACTAAACATAAAGCTTTGTGTAAATAGATTTGAATGTTATGACAAGTGGATTTGAAATTGATGTACAATTACACCCACCTTAACCTTAAAAACTTTGAAAAGAAATAAACAAAATGAACCGAAGCAATAATTGAACACTAATCCACAGATCTGGATTTAATCATTTTGTGACAAGGTTCTTATCCTTAACTCAAATGGTCTTGGATCAGAGGAAATACTAAGCAAATATAATGATATATATTGATATAATGTTTATTTAGTACTTATGAATATGATTTTTTTTTAAACAGCTGTTATGACTGCCCCACCCTGTATATTCATACCAACATATTTTGATTTCACCCCATTGAGAATAGGGTATGTTAGAACAAATATTCTACAAATAATGCACAGACAAATAGAATGTTTCACATAATCTACAATCTAGATAATAGACATGGTTCAGAACTGAATATTTATTTCATAACTAAAACAAAAATCAATCTTAGACTTATTTTTCAAAATCCTTGAGATGAGGTATGATGAATTCTAAAAGTATCATTTGGACTATTTTTTTTTTTTAAAAGAACATAATCACACATTAAAACATGTTAGGAGCTTGACAACAAAAACAAATCTTCCATTAAAAGAAGAAAAATAAAACCAACCCTAAATTTAAAAAAGAAAGATCTAAAAACAATATGAGTCAATTTAGGACACCTGAGAAAACCGAAGGGTGATTCGGTCGAAATGTTGTAAGAAAGAAAATAATATGGATGAGAAAAATAGTTTGAATAATACTTTAAAAAGTCTTAGACTTGTTTATTACAAAATAATGCTTCAGTACAAGTATTGATATATTATTTTTCCTTTGTCCAAATTTTAAGACATTTGGTGGTTATTTATGTGCAAAAGAAAGAAAAAAAACCTATTATTTACTACATCAATGATAGATGAGAAATAAAGATAAGAAGGCTATATATCAGAACTTTTATAGTTCATACAGAGCAAATTCTTTTTGCACAGATAATAAATGTCTTTGCCAATAATAGCAAACAATATTTATTGTTGATGCTGTTTTAAGTTTTCTTAAAAGCAATGTTTCAATCATTTTATTAGCACAGTTAAGACTTCTTTTCAGTCTTGGTTGCCTATTTTCTTATTTTATAAGTGCCAAAACACTACCCCCTGGGACCCTCCCAAGGGTCTTCTTTGTTCTGTAATGTGGAATTTACTTGCAATGACAAGTTTTTCTTACTATTTTTCTTAAAGCAAAGTTTTTTTATAAGATTTTTAGGGGAGAGCAGAAGTTATGAAGCCTATTTACAAAAAAATAACTATAAAATTGATTTCTCCCTATTACTTGAAATTTGACAAGTGAAATGACTTAATTTCGAATCAAGTAGGGTTTTCCTTTCATTTTTTTTCCACCTCAGACATTGCTTTTTTTACCCCCAGAGTTTTACAAATATGGTTAGAGACATGCATCTTGGGTAAATAAGTAAGTACATTCCAAAATACTCAAGAGAGACCAGAGGGGACACAAACACTGTGGAGGGTAAAAAAAACCTAAAAGCAAACAAACAGAAAGAAAATAAACCGACAAAACTCAATTAGTACACAAATTATTCACAGCAAAATTTAACTTAACAACCTGATATTTAACCAAAATCTGGTTTTCATTGTTTTTAAGTAACATTTCCCTTATTTTTTAGCTCATTTAAATATTCAGTATGGTTGCATAGGATTAGATTCTGTCAGTTATCTTATACTTCAACCAAAAATGTTATCTTTTCTTTGTTTTTTTTGTATTTACAGATGGATTTTGTAAGACTAAACTAATGTTATGAAAACTATTTAGTTATTATTTAACTATAAACATTCTGGATTGGTTGACTGTGTTTTTTGTGAGCATTTAGGCAAATATAATTCTAATGACAGTTTATTAGTTTTATCATAATAGAGCAATTGTTTTACGTCATAGAATTCTGTTGAAAAGCTTGATTTCTTTCTAAAAATATATAGCTATTATCCAGACTATTGTTCTCATCTTTATTAATGTTATATATTCATAACGTTTTGTTCGATAAACCCTTATGAAGGTCACAATGGTAAAGACAAGCACAATAGTGTGAGTAATGGGTGTAAAAATCATCATCCCTTGTCTAAAGGATTCTGTAAAACAATTTTTAAAATAATGTCTAAGATATTTAGGGCCAGCATTTTATAATTAGTTTTTTTCAGGTCCTTTTAATTGTAATGTTTTTCTTTATTTTGTCAGAAATTGATTGATTGATTGATTTTTTAGCAGCATATCAACCGTTATAGGTCATTTAATGCCAGATTCTGTTTGGGTATTATTATATGAGTTTTATAAGGGGTAAATTTTTCTTTTGGAAAGGGCTTTAGATATATATTGACCAATAGGAAGATTAAGTAATTAATGTTTTTGTTTTTTCAAAATAGAGAGTTTTCAATTTTAGTGTATAGTCTTATTTCTTTTAAGTGTAGAATTTTGGGGGGTTTGGTATTGCTGAAGGTCTTTCAAGTCATTAGCCGCGTGGTGTTTTGATCGAATTGATTTGAAATCATAGCAGCTGATTCGTATATGTTTCACCATGAATCTTTCCTGGCAAGAAGCAATGCATGTCAGTTTTTTTTTGTCTTTTAGGAGATGAGAATGAGTAATATAGGTATGTCCTATCCTGAGTCTGGTTAGTATTATCAGTATATCAATGTGTGTTTTACTATAAATATCTATTGGTATTGAAAAAAATAACCTTGTTTCTTTATTTATTCGCATGAGTTGATATGTGATTAGCTGCATATCCTACAAAAAAAAACCTTGTCTGGTTAATAAAATGAAAAAACATAATTAATGCAAATAAGTTGCATGGCTTAATAACCAGAACTTTTCATTTCAGATCAACTCATTTAAGAGACAGAAAAAAATGGTTTTCTTAATTGTTATTTGCCAAAACTATTTGTTGTTTATTTTTTCAGGGAAATAATGTAGAAGGTTATTGCATAAAAGTGAATTAATTCTATTTGAACAAATTCCAGAATACTTGTAGACATCCCTCCAAAAAATGGTAGAATTAAGCATTTTTGGAGAGGGTGGGAAAAGGATGATTCCAATAATAAGAGAAATATTTGATGGTTTGGACAATTGGATTTCATCTCAATATTAAAAGATTGAAGGAGGACAGAGCAGAGAGAGAGAGAGAGAGAGAGAGAGAGAGAGAGAGAGAGAGAGAGAGAGAGAGAGAGAGAGAGAAAGAGAGAGA
>JAYKTE010565994.1:0-18402 GCA_036873565.1 Xipholeptos notoides | reverse complement strand
GAAAAATTGAAAGGATTTGTTTTAAAGAACAACGACAGTACACGTCGTTAATGTTTAATGAAACATGTTTAAAAAATATTTCAAATGATATAGGTATAGTGTTGAAACTTACCGAAAATATATTCATCAAGGAGAAGGACAAGTAGATAAAATCTCCTTACACGATTCAGATGAAACTTTTGGCTAACCTTTATTATTAGCCTAGTAGGCACAAACAAAAGATGCCAGGAAGCAGGTATAATCACTAGGAACTAATAGTGTTATGGGAAGGAAAAAATAAAGTTCTCTTACCTTGTTGCTATTATGGAGGTGTTTTATTTCCACTATTAAATAGCAATCACAACAATAATAGCTATAAACAGTAGTACAATAATTGTCCAGTAAACTGAAAGAAAATATATATTGAATTAGTATTTTAAAAATATAATTGTCTATATACAAAGCAGGCGCAAATCACAGCCTTTTACTGTTAGTCCTGACATAAGTTAAAAATTGTAAACAATATTTGGTAGAAATATTGATTGGTTTTATGTCAAGAAGAAAATATAAAGATTATGTTAAAAAAAAAAAACAAAGTTTAAAGGACTTGCTTCTCTGTAGGATTTTTTTCTTATTGGATTCTTCCTACTTATCATCTTGTTTCTGTCTCTCTTTATATGCTTTCATTTGAAATATAGATTTCTATTGCTTTTTAAAATCTCTCACCTTAACTAATACAAGCTGATCAAAACTCTTCATTCTGGTTATACTAACATAAGACCACATGAAAATTCAAAGTGCCTATCAGTACAGAGAGTTTTATCATAAATGTGAGTTGAAATTGAGGCATTGCAGGAAATGTTCAAATTAAATAGAATTGATCAAAAGGAAGTAACTCATATTGTTTCTTGTCTGTTAAAATCCCGTGTGATAAATAAACTTGTTTACTATGCTGTAAGGAAATAGTTTATGTGAGTTGCAGTGAATTGCTACTGTAATTTAATTAATATACCAATAACCACATCGGTCAGGCACTTTTTTGTCTGTTGCACCTTTTCAGATATATCTCAACTAATGTTGCTAATAGTTTGAAATATCTTAATAACTTTAAAATATAGTCTACATAATAAATATACAAACTAACTTTTCATTTTAAATTAAAGATTATAATTGTTCAGCTGGAATTCAAACTTAAGTAGCATAATTCCATAACCAATTGGCCACAGTAGCTGTAATAAATGGATTGCTCATTTAATACATCTTTAATGGGGTCACTAATAACTTTTACAACTTTTTTTCATAAATTTCTTTCAAATCTTACTTAAACCATGGCTTTCACTTCCAGATTCCAAAACATGATATCAAAGTGAATATAACAATTAAGATGGAATTTGCAGTCCAAATAAATTGAAAAGCATTTTTTATCACAAAAATACTGCCAATAATTTTAGAGGTTTCTTTACTATTTATTCTCATGATTAGTGAATTAAATTACCCTGTACACGTGTATTACACATGAATTACAAGTGTAAACTTCTTTTTTGTCAATATCATCAAAAACCTGTCTCCTACTGCTTCTGTTTTTTGCTTGTTTGTTTGTTTTTTCCTAATGTAAATAATAAATGCCAAATAGAAAATTTAACAGAGTGCTTATTTTTGCAAATAAATTTAATTGGAATAATTGAAGACATGAGAATCTGCTGAAGTAAAAAATGCAGAATTACATTTGAATTAAAATTTAGGTTAGATTTTGGAAATTTAAATCTTTTACTTAGTCTGCTAACTTCTTTTTCTTTTTTTGTTATTCTTTAGATAAAGAAAAGTAAAAAGGTGCTTTTGAGAGGGGAGGGTGGGGTAGATGTAACAAATGTCACCTGGTTTTAGTTGGAAATAAAAAATGCCCAAGACTCGTTTAAAAACTAAAATCATAGGGATTTTCCAATAGTTTGTAGATTTTCTTCTCAACTTTGTAAAGCAATGCTAACCCAAAAAAATCTGGTTTTACAGACAATTATTTTTTAAAAGAAATAGTTTATTAAAAAAAAGCAGTTGCCTTAATGCATTTTTAATGGGAGTTAGATAGTAGAAAAATTGTTTTTCTACAAAGAATTCAATGCTATAAATATAGCATTGATTTTTTTTGTAGAAAAGCAATTACTAGCGAAAAAAATTATTTTACTAGCATATTATTTGAAATAAAAATAATCATCTAATTTAATATATATTGGACTTGGGTGCCGTTTAACCTCTTGACTAGTTTGCTGGTTCTCAGTGGAATTCTATTATGTAATTCTCTTGTTAAAGTATTAGTTGTTTTAAACAACTTTCTTTGTCTAAATGTATCTGAATTAAATCTTAAAACAAGCAATAAATATTGCTGTCAAATTTACATATTTAATCTATTGTTTCAGGTTTAAAAATATGTGCAAGTCATATCTTATAAGTGAGGTTTTATATTCCAGGGTGCAAAGGAATGAATCACTTGGCAGAAATTAGAGTTGGATATTTTTTGGCTTTAGGCTTTTTTTATCTAAATTATTTCGAATAGGGTTTCAATTCAATGATCAGACATTAAAAAGACTGCAATTGAAATCTAAATTTTTGTATCCAGTTTAGAAAATGGAGAAAAGAATGAAGTTAAAAGAAGCAGTGTAGTGAAAATTAAGGAGTGTAACCTGCCAAGATTGTCAAGGAACTCTACTTGAAGTAGTGGATAAGCACCTGGACTTTGAAATTGTAATATACAAGTTCAATTCATGGCCATTCGTTTACACTCACATTTGAATTAATACCCTTGAAAAGGGTATGAATATCCGTATTCTTTCAGGCGACAGCTTAAATAGTGCATTTAGTGCTATCTAATTGATGTATTAATAAACAAAGACCTTTATCAAAAATGATTGTTTTCAGCATTAAATTACCAAAAATGTTGATATACCATAAAAAATAATCAACCAGCAATAAAGACTCTTTGGTGAAAGTATTGCTCCAAAAGGCAATGTTTCAATCTTAGCCATCTTGTTAAGAGCTGCTGTTGATGATGATGATGTCGACATGAGATAGTCTACTGCTAGAATTCTTAACCCCAAATGTTGCATGAAAAGATCCTATGTTGGAAACATAGGACAATAAAAATATACATTGTTCTAGCAAAAAGTGTTACATCATTTTATTTTTTTTTGGTATCTCAAAAATTCCACGAGAGTATGAGGTAAGTTTTTATTTATTCAATCTCTTTGTCAATATTAAACTAGATACTTGTTTGAAGTTCATCTTAACCCCTGCCAACAACATTATTAGTTAATTGTTCTAGTAGACTTTAATAATATACAATAGATGGCTTTAATCCAGCAACTGTATTTTATTTATATTTCATTAAACATATAAGCAATAGATTTAAGAACAATCCCAATGAAGAGTAGCAATAGCTATTTAAAATATTTTGCTATTTATAATAAATGTCATTCATTGGAATCACTAGAGTTCTTAAAGCTTAATACCAATGGAATCAAGCTTTTTTTTTATAAATAGTAGACTTGTTTGAAAGTTCAAATCAGAGAATGTGCTTGTTTCATTCTTAGAGTAATGCAGAGTTCAGTTCAAGAGAATCTGTTCCTTTTTTAAACCAATTTTCTTTTTATTCATTTATGTTCTTCTACTGATTCCAAAATGTTTCTTCAATTTTATTTTCTTTCTTTCTTTATTTGATCTTGAATCCTCCATCCTTCCAAGATTTTGAACTCATTAGCAATCAAGAAATTGTTTCCACCATCATGGTGGGGAAGAACAAGGGAGAAGGGGAGAGAGGGGTCTATTGGATTCAATTGTTGGGAGCCTTTCAAGTTCTATAATATTAATCAGTTCAGCAACAAACCATTGCAATCAATAGCTGAAATTGCAACCTAATTGCCCAATTCAAGACAAAAGCCAACATTCAGGACAACGCCAGCTGGCCTTTAATGGGCCATTTTCAAATTGATTCTGCCAGTAACAATAATAGGAAAGCAATGAAAAAAATTCAAATTAGAATTTTTCAAAGACTTCTACAGTTCATAATCAAGAAAGACTTTTTAACATGATAATTAAATTATGCTTTTGACTTGGAAACAGAAAAAATACAATAAATATAATTTTCTTGAGGAGGCTATGTAAAAAAAAGGGAAATGCTTAGACTAGCATTAAAACTATTTTCTTTGTCATTTAGTTTTTATATTTCTTTGTTTAATAGCATATTCAAATAGTCATTTAATGCCTGAACCATTTCTTTAAATTTTTTTTCTTGTTTTGTACTATTTTTATTGTAATAAACATGAAATTTTTACAATCTCCTAATACAATCTCAGAGAGTTATTGAACTTGGAAACCTCCACACTGAGATTTTCTTAACATGCATCTAGTTATATCTAATTGGATTGAATTTTTTTTATTTCTGTGTATTATGTAATGAGTTTGGTCTAAAGTTCAATGAGGGTTTCTGATTTCAGCAAGGACCATCTGATAAAGCAAGAGCAAATTGACCGAAACATTGCATACCTATCAATAAAATTACTATCTCTCTGTATGACACAGTTCTTCTTTGCCTCCAGGAAAACAATATTGGCAATTAAAGGTTCATAACATGTGGAAGGTCCAATTTATATTCCTACCAGCTTTCAGTTTGGGGATTTTTTTATAATAGGGATGTAAAGGGTTTTTTTGCACCATTTTGGCCTCTAATTTGGGTTTAGTTTCTAAGTAGTAAAACAATTTGAATTTATCCTCAGTCACAAGAGGTAACTTCATCTGTGAAATAACATAGGCAATATTGTTCTTCTCTCCCATCCAAACTTGATCAAGATCTCATTGCAAAGAAGTTACTGGATATTTTTCTAAAAACTATTTATAGCAGAAATCAACTAGCCTTATCTGTGAAATATAAATCTGTAAAAATATAAATCTGTGAAATATAAAGAAACTGTAATATAAACAAATAGTTAAAAGAATAATATCAAAAGTTATTCATCTGATAGATTGGAAGAAATTAAAGAATTTATATCTTCTCCAATGGGAATTGATCATAGCAGTTGATATCTGAATTTACTTATGGTTCAAATTCCCATTTCACAAAGTAAAAAGATATGTGAGAAAAGAAAGACTAAGAGAAAGAAATTGTTAATAGGAATCCCAGAAAGTTGTTTTAAGAGTTTAAAACACCCTGTGGGTTGGGTACTTGGCTAGTACTGTTATATTATTTTACTTTTATGCATAAATTCATGGTGTTTTTTTTTTTCAAGTTTGCTCCAGTCAGCAAGGCTTGACAGAATCTACTGGCAATCTAGCTGTCTTCCAAAGAATCGACCAAGTCAACAGGCAATCGGGTTATAAACGAAAAGCAAGCTCCTTTTGATGAATGGTATTTCCAGCTTAGCTGCAGGTCCCTCTGGACACTTGATCAAGAGCTCATCATGTCACAATGTAAACAAACAATCTTAAATACTTAAATCTTACTTCACTTTGGGTCTTGACTCAGAAAAGGAACCTTGTGTGATGAGGTTTCTTTTTGGCTTTTCTTTTCTTTTTGTGGATTTTTTTTTCAGTTGTGATGGGAGGGTGGGGGTTTACCACCAACAATAAGAACGATATCTAGCAATGGTAACACATGGCAAACATCCGAGAGGAAAGAGATCATTGCAAGATGTGGTAAAAATAACCTACGTACAAATCCAGTTGGAAGTCCTTTTCTTTAGACCAGCTTTTCCCCTTCCTTTCTCTCTCTCTTTCCTTTCGCTTTTCTCACTCTCTTTCTCTTCTGTTCTCCCTCTCACTCCATAATCATCAAGATATATGAATGATGAAGACAGAAAATATACAAATCTTTCAATATGTACACTGAGTGACACACAGAAAAAATAAAAATTTTTACTCCTGATTTTAATAAAAATCTAAGCAAGTGGGCAAAAATAGAACATATTGCTGCTGAGGTCACCATTCGTCGTTGAAGTATATCGTTGACTCCATTGTTGAGGATACGGCTTCAATTTCACAATCAAAGATTTATGAGATGAAGTTAATATGAAAATATAAAAATTGAAATAAAAGATTTATTGGCCTGGTAGGGGTGTAGGTAGACTAGTTTAGATAAGCAAAAATACATAAATTGAAATAAAAGATTTACTGTTCTGATAGGTGTGTTGGTATACTAATTAAGATAAGTAAAAATATATAAAATCAAATAAAAGGTTTTGTTAATTTGTTAATAAGTAGGTTGAAATACTGAATAGTTGAGTATGACTAAAAATATAAGCACAATTGGAATATAAAAGTCAATAGAACTTTTCACATACCTTAAAACAAACCCATTGAAATTCTGAAAGGTCAGTCAAACAATGGGTAATTGTTTATTTTAATATAGTAGGACAAAAAACTAGTAGAGAAGAAAGTAGTACAATGTGACAAAGATCAAGAAGGAAGTAAAGGAATGGAGTGAAACTATGTAGATTTCAGTTGTTAGGACAAGCAAAAAAATCTATCTCTCTATCTAAAACAGAAAATTTTGATAACAAGTGAATAAAAAAAAAGAGTTATTTTACCAGAATAACAAAGTTTTTGCTTTCCTTTTGGGTCCACATCAAAGTCACAACGAACAACAGTTACAGGTCAAAGAAGATAATTATGGCTTCGACATCAACAAAATCTACTCATTTTTGGTACTTACCTATAATGTTATTTTACAGATATACGTTTTTGAGTTACAAACTAAATTTTAACAATTAAAGCTCATAAACATTTTTCAAGTATAACTGTAGCATGCAATGGTTAGACTTATTATTATAATCAAGGTCATTCCTCAAGATATAGACTCTATTGGGAAGCAGTGCTAGTAGACCCACTGAAAGGTTTTTGTGGAATTCAGTTTCTTTTATGTTGAAATCGGAAACTTTGAATTGATTCTTTATTTAATCCTAAGGAGTGGATTGCTTTTATTCTGTTGGTATAAGCGTTGAATTGTATCAAATATTCTCAGTTATTTTTCCAAGTTCAATAACAATATTCCAGCAAGAAACACTTAAAGAAAGCCTAATGCCATATGTGCAGAAATGTTGAGTATTAAGCAATAAAGATAAGGATATTCCGATTAAAATAAATTATCAAATTTTGTCACAAAATTCTAAATAAATATTTCACTAATTGGTTTAATCTGAGTTACTCACTGGCCGATGTCAAGTGAGTTAACGAGTTTTTAATATGGACCTTAACTAGTTCCTGACAGTGTGCTTAATGTCCATTCACTTTTCAACATCTTGACCTTTGCACAATCAAGGTTTTTTTATCATGTAAAGGGATAACTCATTTCAGTGAGTTTTACTTGCTAACTGCTCTCATTCAATAATGTTGGCAGAGAAGATAATCTAAAATCTTTTAACACATCGACTACCACAATTTTTTTTTTCAAATTTCTTCATAAACAGAATATCCTCAAACACCCAAAGAAAGTTACAAATCTCAAATTATAAATATAGAGAAAAAACTTTACTGGAACTTGAATTAGACTTGGTTTTATAATCTTTCAGAAATTGAGAATTCAAATGCAAGTTGGCATTTTTTTCCCAAAAAGAAGAGAAAAAGACTATTTTTCATTCACAAATTGTTTCTCCAAATGGATGCAAACATAAAAGTGTTTTCCCACTCATCAAAAAAATAATAGAAGTGTGAAAAGACAAGATAACTCATACTTGGCAAGTAACAGATTTTTTCAAAAAACAAAATATCTTGTATTTGTCAGTGAATATGTTAATATACTCAGCTTGAATATTCTTGGTTGACCACCACCCCCACCACCACCATGCTAACCACAATGCATCCCTTTCACAAGAATCTAACATTGATTAAGATTATGAGAAAAGGCTGCTGACAAAAGGATATATCCATCACAGCCAATGAGGAGATGAAGGTGAGGGGTCAACTTCTACTAACATTTCACACACACACATAACTCCCTATGTCACTCAAAACCTTCCCTAACTTTCTCATATAAACTTACTACTGGTTTTGAAAACTAATCACAGGACAGCCTGTCAGCATCTGAACAAATTAAGAAATTATTCCCCTCTCCCATGTTTTAGGGAGGGATAGAGGGCATAATTTGATAGAAATAGCTCCGCACCTGTGAGCTAAAATTAAAAATAGACTAATGGAATATAGCTTGTGAAGTTAAAGAAGAGATTAAAAAATCTTATTCACTACAAAGCATTCAGATCTCTTAAGAATGACACTTCTTGTCCATTTCCTGTGTTTTACTACAAAAATGTTACATGGCCATTGCTTGTGTTTTAGTACATGTTGCATATCCCTGGTCTAGTATCATTCTATCTTATCAAAATTTTTTACTTAATACAAACAAATATATGATCAAATTATTTAGCTTTCATTAAAAATCCAAATTTATTCAACATTCTTCTGCCCTTTAATTGAAATTCAAATATTCTGTCATTGAAAGATACATTTTCGGTTTATTAGAAAACTTTATTGTGCTGTGATTTCTTTTTTGTGTATGTGCTCTCAATTCCAGCAAATAAAATATATTCTAACCACAATAGCATAGATTTTAAAAACATGGACTAATTACCATTCATATTTTAGAAAGTAGAACAAAAAACAGCTACACCTTTCTTTCATCAATCTTGAAGCATCAAAGACAAATTCTCAGCATTTATCAAAACTAAAAACAAACATCTTATATATATATAATTTCATTTATTGCCAAGATGCATTAGGAAATTACCTGCCCCTAATTATGAAAAATTCATGAGGAGATATGACATTGAAAGAAGGAAAATAGTTATCACTAAACCACAGTGATGTTGCTTGAAATGCATGAGAGAAATGTAATCCAGCCTTGATGATTCAAGTTTTCTCTTACTTTAATAAGAGATATAACATATTTTTCAAACAGACCTTCTTCCAATTGATTAAACAGATTTTCTAATTATATTTGTAAATAATCCTACCAATTATTCTTTTTAATTATGAGATTAATGTTTTATAGAAGTTTTTTTACAAATACAATAAACTTATCTCTAATATAAAAATCCAGAACAATGAACTTGAACTCAAGAAATTGTGATGGGAGGGGTGAGTGGTTAAATGCTTAGACTTTGGAATTATATTACATGTGGTTCAACAGATAAAAGTATTGAAATTTTACATTTCTAAGTGAGAATTATCTGAAGGTGAGGGTTTCAATTCCACCCAAATGCAATAAAACAGTTTACTCCTATAGATTGAACATTCAAAGTTCTGTTAAGTCTCCCGATAAAGAAATAAAGCTTCCCAAACCCTAAGGGTACATCAGCCGATGTTCTAAAGGTAACAATGAATATAAGTTTTCATTATCTACATCATTTCTACACTTAATAAACTGGTCAAATGCTAAATTTCTTCTTGAAATATTTCACAAAAAGACACCTTGAAATATTTGACTGTTTAAATAAAGATTTTTACCACTTTTTAAAATCTCTCAATTTAACAAATGCTAGTTGAACAAAAGTACTTATTTTGGTTAGACTAACTTGAGAAAAAACAGAAGAAAACACTGAATTATAAGTTTCTTTTGGTACATATAGTTAATTGTAAATGCAAGTAAAAATTGATTAACTGCAGGAAATGTTTACATATAAGAGAATCAATCAAAATGAAATAACTCATGTTTTTGTCTTTTAAAATCTAGTATAAAAAAAACAATAATCATGCTGTTTTGAGTAGTGGTCCTAGTAGTTGTTTTATATAAATTCTAAGTGACATTCACCTGGGGCTGATAGATTCAATAACTGCAGGTGAAAATAACAAAAGAATATCTTAATGGCTAACATAGAATCTGATAATAGAGCATACTTAGTGGTCCTTAATTGGAGGAAAAGGTGATGTTATGCCAGATTGAAAACAAGACTGAGTAATTAAGAATCCAAGAGCAAACTAGATAGACAAATTATTGTACTCAGATGGATATGTAAAATGTTACTCGGGTGGAGAGTAATGTGCCTCGAATACTAATTAATAATAGTTAATATTCATTATCTATGTTTACACTAGTAAACATATAATTATAAAAAGTCAAGGCAGTGAAGACAGAGGAGTGGTAAAAGCTTAGACTTTGGAATTGTATTATACAAGTTCAGTCTATTCCATTACCTTCGCTTGCAGCTGCCTCAGGCAGATGATACTCATTAACTTGGGAATGTAACTTATTTAGATGAAGGACAACACTGATTCCAAAACCCATAGATGAGGCCAATCAACACAATGAGTGTAACTTATCTAGGTAAAGGCCAAAACTGATAACAAAATTTCCAGGAATGCAATGAGCATGTAAAACTGGCCTTGTGCCTAACTTGGCTTGGTGCTCAACCAAGTATATATCATATATAAACAAATAGTTGAGTTTCAGATGATCTAAGTTGTATCATCTGTCCAAGAACGACCAGGCATGAAGACCAAAAAACAAAACTGGAACCAAAAGTCAACCAAAACTCCTGACACAAAAAATAGGACAACCTGGCTTATGAAATTAGTCTGCAAGAGGCTTTCATTTAGAAATTTCCAAAAGGTAGAAAAAAGTCACCATCAAGATTTGCTTGTCAGCTTGTTTGATGTTTTACGGCATATCAACCTTTTTTAGGTCATTTAATGCCGAGATCATTTTTGGTCAACGTTATTTTTTTGTACACAGTTTTTCAAATAACACAATATGTACTATTTAACCCTTAGCTGGAGGGAATATGGGGATTCATACCTTTCCCATGGGTATTAGTCAAAATATGAACGCAAATGGAGCAACCGGAATTTGAACTCATGTACTAAAATTGTGAAGTCTGACTGCCTATCCACTGACCTAAGGATCACCATCAAGTCATGTGAATTAAAATAAAGATGGCCACAGCAAGAGGAAGCCTTCAAGAATATGTATCAATTGCACTGACTAGACTACTATCATTATCTTTACCTTGTATAATTAAACACTACCATCTGATATTCATGACTTGGAGTATTTTTTCTTATTATAAAGACTCTTTCTTTTATTTCAATATCAATCAAAATCAGCTTAAAACTCAGATGTTTTAATTTTGAGATAATTTATAGCGATGATTTTTTTTTCTTCCAAAATATTAGTGAAAAAAATTTATTTGTTGTTACGTCGTAAGGTATTTTACTGCAAACACACGAGTCAAATCAAAGGCATTTAAGAATTTTTTAAATTGTTTAGATAAACAGTAAATGTAAGTCTGTTTCATGAAATAGAAAGTTATACAGCCAGAATTGTATAACATTTATTACAACAAGTGGTTAAGCAATCAGCAATGACTACAAGTGACACTTGTGGAGAAATATAAAACTGAGACCAAATGCTGCCAACTCATGTTTACCCTGCGGGTGTGTCCCGTCACAAGACGCTGGTTTCTCTATCCACCCGCAAAGATGGCAGAGACATTAGCAGCAGGAAGAGGTCTGAGGTCTTTCCACAACTATCACAGAATGTTCATTAAATAAAGGTTTAAATAAGAGAAGAGGAAAAAAAATCTTGATGGATGGCTTATCAGTCAGGATAGTAACAGATTATAGAAAGATTTGAGTTGGTTTGGTGTTTGGAACAACCTTTTGGGTCATTTAATGCCAGGAACAACTATTTGTCAACACATTATAATACAAGTTGCACTGTTTAATACTTAGGTGAAGGGAATAAGGAAAGTCATACCTTTCCTAATAGTAGTAGCCTGAATGAAAACTGAACATAACTACTGGGATTTTAACTTGTGTATGATGTGTATTGTAAAGTCCTAGTGTTTATCCATTGGGCCATGGTCTCTCTCCCCTCCTCCAAAAGAAAATGAAATAATTTCAGATCAAAGTCAAGTAAAAGATTTCAACTAAGAACAAAGCCAGTTCTACTGATTTGAACTAATCTTTGAAAATGAATCACTTGTGTCATGGCAAAAAGACAACCCTATTCTTTGATTCCTTGAGAATTCAGATGAAATTCTCAACATATAAAAAGGGCTTATTTTCTCATGCTGGTTACAAAATCTTTCTGCTCTCAACTAATTCTAAATTTGTCCATACTACTGCAGAAATTGGAGCTTGATTTTCATAATTATATATCATGAGAAATTTTGCAATTTCAGGAACATCAGTTTAAAAAATAGGACTTAATTTCCCATGAGGTCATCTCTTTGGGTTTTATCTCTCTCCAAAGTGAAAAGCTTGGATTAATTGCCCAATACCTTAGAGACTTCATAAGAGGAAATTTGATAAAAGGATTTTGGGGAATTTTCGTCAATGTCTTAAGGCTACTAGCTAACTAAATTTGTTGGGGTTTTTTTTCGATATTAAACTTCTCTGCTTAAATGGGAAAATATCCTCTCCATTCTACATTAAAATAAAGAATAACCTTCCAGATGAGGCTTGATAACTTGTATTTCTGTTTTTAGACTGTTGCTCTCAAAATTTCAACTAATGTACCACTCAACCTTCTGCAGACGACTCTGATCAAATGCAAGAGTGTTCATAAAACTTTAAATTGAAGCTTTAATTCAATCTACAATAGATTTTTGTTTTGTTTTATTTTGCATATCAACCTTTACATAGTATGCTGGTAACAACCATTTCTGATAAACGTTCTTTTGTCCACAAATATTTTTCTAAATAACATTGCACTATTTAATCCATAGCAGAAGGGAATGTGGGGATTCATACCTTTCCCAAGGATATTAGTCCAAATGTGATATACGTTGAAATAACTAAGAAAACATTACAGATCTTAACACTTATGCTGGATCATTGGAAAGGAAATGAGAACAGTCTATCTCTGTGGATTAAATGAGGGACCCAGTTCAAAGTTTAATGGAAACTCTTAATTTCAGCATGAGTTCAACTAGAGTCACTTGAAGAAGGTTAGAGGATATAATGTACATTATGTGAGCCAAAACATTGTAAAGGTGAAAATAAAGATAAAAACAACAGTCCCCAAACTCTAAAATCCAAAAAATCATTAAATATTCATCAAAAATGACTATTCCTTGCATGACCTGTTGATCAAAGAAAGACATCTAATAAACAATGGTTGTTCCCAAAATTAATGACAAAAGAGTTTGAAATGGTGTTAAGCAAAATACCAACCAACCAACCAACCTCTAAAATGCAGTGACCTACTTCTAAAAGAAGTGAATTTCACTCTGAGGCTAACAACTAACCAAAAGTATCAAACCAAAAAAGAATTCTTACACAACAAATCATTGAAAACACTATGTCATCAAAAGTAGGGTTATCTAATGTTGCACACCCATATATCACATTAAAACCATGCTAGTAATGTACTTCTAAATTGAAAAGAATCTTCCCCTTCAACATTCAAATTTTTTCCAAGTTTTCATAAATTGATCTGGCTTAACCAGTTTCATATTTCAAAGCCAACTGAGAACCCCCCCTCCTTCCTCCTAACAAAAAAATACATAATTGTAATTTCACAAAATTCCTTTTTTTCCCTAGCTGTAATCAACACTGCAATGTTGTCATTTTAAACATACAATACACTCCAGTTACCATCATTTGAATAGTGGCAATCCACTTAACCTTTAAAGTGCTGTAACAACTAGTTATCACTAGTGAATTAGGATATATTAGCAATAGAGCCAGTCTTGAGTGTTTGGTATTATATAATTAAGTGCTTGATATCAGTAATAGAGCATGGAGAATAGTCTGTCAGTTTTGCATTCCAGGAACAGACTGATACCTAAGGACACAGCTGGTTTTAGATTAGAAATATTGAACCCAGGCTATCATATTTAAGATAATCTAAAATTCATATATTTTATCAATGCCATAGCTTTTTGCAAACTTCAATAATTCACACAGAGGGTGTCACCAAAAGTTTTCATCAGATCACATCTACTAACACCAAAAGAAATCTATAGATCGCTACAAAAAAGTATTTATTAAAACTCAAAACAAGTTTTGTTATATGACTTTTGAGAAATTGTGAATTTTCCTGATTTTTTTTTTAAACTGGAAAAAAAAAGATTTTTCTAGAATTTTCATATCTATCTAAAAAAAATAATAAAAACACCAAAATATTAAATAATTTGTCTTTGATAGGTAGCATGTTTTCTTTTCTTTTTTTTCTTTTTTTAAGGATATCTCTTCTTTGATTTTCATTCAAAAGATAGGATATCAGATCTTTGGCAATTTTTCTTTCTTTTTTTCAAAAGATGAGATATTTGGCAGTCTTTGAATTTTTGCACAACAAATCATTGAAATCACTAAATCATATATTTTATTGAGGCAAGTGTAGGCTTGTCTTGTGTTGCACACCTATATGTCACTTTTTCAAATGACAGATATATTGGATTTATTTTTCAATTTTTGTCCTCTAAGTCTTCTTTGTGAAACTATTTATTCAAAAGAGAAACCCTGTGGTGCATTGAATAAGTACTTGGACTTTGGAATTGTAATATTCAAGCTGCAATTGCAATTGTTCCATTACATTCACATCTGGGATAATACTCTTTGAACAGGTATGACTTTACGATTATGTCTCGATTGAAATCAAAAATGGATTAAACTATGCAATTAGGATTATTCAAAGAACGCCTTGACCAAAGAAGGGAATCTTTTCTCAGAAATGTTTATCCTTGTTTTTGTCTATTTAATAACCAAAAAGATTGATTTGATATGCCATTAAAAACAAAACGGTATATTAATAGTTTTTCAGAATCTTGGAAGTGAAGCTTTATAATTTGCGTCTAGGGTCTTCAATCCATTGTCCTTCACGTGTTTTGGATGATGTCGAGTGTTGCTTCCTTCAGGTGATTCTAGCCAAACTCAGGAACCTCTATGTGATAATCAGGAGCAGCTAAAGAAGGATTATAGCATGAAGGTTTTAGATTTCCCCTGAAGAAGGCTAGATGATAACAATAAAGATGAGGACAGCAATCTGAAGACTCTATCACTCAATTCAATACAGAGGATAGCTCAAATAAAACAAATCCTGTATTTCATTATTTGTGTGTCATAATTATAAGTTATCAAAACTACTGTGAAATATTATTAATTGTAGAATAAGAAAAAAAATCTTTATCATAAAAGATAGAATAATCAATTTAAAAAAAATGGCAACTTGAAATTAAAAATGATGTTTTTCAAAAGTTGATGAAGATACATTAAAATACAAGTGTAGAGAATAGTACTTCTCATTTGATATCATTTGTCATCGTAACATCATACCTTAAATCAGCCATCAGCCAAAAGAGGAATTATTTTAGTTATTCAATCTACAGGGCTTTGGACAGATGAACAAATAACACTCTTATTATGGTAAGGACATAATTTGGAAGAAATTGGATAGATAAGTGAACAGCTCTCTTATAATAAGTATTTAATTTAGAAGGCTTCGGATAGATGGACGAAAAGTTCACTTATTGTAATAAGACCAGAAACCAGAAGGCTTCAGATAAATGGACAGGCAGCTGTTATAGTAATAAATTTAGAAGGCTTTGGATAGACAGACAGATAGTTCACTTATTATAATAAATATTTAATTTAGATGGCTTTGGACAGATCGGCAGATAGTCCTCTTATTATTGTAAGGATTCTCTTTGGAAGGCTTCAGACAGACAGGTGGGGATGTCCACTTGGAATAGTGGATAAGCAGTCAGATTTCGGAATCATAATGCGTAGGTTTGAATCCCAGTCATTCCGTTTACATTCACATTATGACTATCATCCCTGGGAAAGGTAGGAATCCCACATTCGCTACAGCTATGGATTAAATAGTGCATATTGTGTTATTCACACATTTTTGTGTATAAATAGTGTGTACAGAAAAAAACGTTAATAAACAATCAGCATTGAATGACCAAAAAAAGTAGATATGCCACAAAAACAAACAAACAAATAGACATACAGGTCATACATAATGAGAATTAAAATTGATTAGAAAATAATCATTTAAGAATAATTATTGTTTGCCTTAATAAATGTATTTAAATAGAGTTTTATTTAGTAAGTGTGTCATTTATCAAATGCTTGTTAAATCTATTTAGTCCACTAATAAAATACAATAATTATTTCCCAAAGTTAACTGCAACTGTCTAAGGCAAAACTTAAGTGACCCCTGTTGCCAATTTAGAGTAGTTAAATCTGAAATCTTTTTTTTTTTTGTTTTTTGGCACAGAAGCCACCAAACAAGATTAGGAAGCTAGGCTTTTTTTTTTTGTAGAGGAAAAAAATAGTCATAACTTAAAGACATCTTTTTTTCAGCTGAAGCAACAAGTCCTAAAGAGTGAGGGAGCTTCAGAGGTGGGGAGGGGAATTACTAGGATTTATGGTAGCCATTTTGAACAAAAGTTTTTGGGGAGTTTTTTGTTATTATCCCAAAAAAATAGGCATTTTTTTCCCCGCGGTGGGTAAATAAAGAGAAAACTTGAAACAAGGAAAAGCAGATTCCTTGTATCTTTCATCTTTGACAAAAAAGACCCTCGGCAACAAAGCAAGGTTTTAATTTGATATTTAGCACGTTACCTATAATTATAACAAACATTTCAATAATATAAAAGCGCATATATATATAAACATACACAGGGTGAACCAAAAGAAGGTTATGAAAAATAAAAAAGTCGAAAAGTAGGTTTATTTTAAATTTCAAGAGTACTAAATTGATCTTAGACCGAAACTGTTTAATTTTTTTTCTGTTCAGAATGTCACTCGCCAACATTGCAATATTCTTTACACCTGGTTATAACACTCTGACACATAGCATCTTCATACTTCCAATACTTTTAAATGACCTAAAAAGGTTGATATGCTGTAAAACACAAAACACAAAAACAAATAATCAAACTTCCAATACTTCTTTAATATCCATTTTCTTTGCTCTTCATTTAAATAATTTGTCATTACTAAAAGAAATCAATAAAATAAACTATTTAAATAAACTCAACATTTAAAAACCTTACTTACAAGCAGCTAGTAAAACAAAAAACTAATATCACTGTGGTGTAGATCCATAGAACTACCTGTTATATCCCCCACTCCCCTCAGTTATAAAAATTCCTAAACAATAAAAAAAATTCTAAGACAGACATAGAATATATGCAGACACATCACCTAACATATATATATATGTTTACTATTTAGACACAAGCAAAATTATATAAACTCTTTCCAAGTCATTTCTGAAATAAACTAAAAAAAGATTGGTAAAAGATAAGAAAACTTGCAACTCCAATGAATAATGATAATATTTGTGATAATATTGAAATGTTTTGAATAGTTATTGCTATCCTTCTTTCTTTGCTAAACTCATTATAACCAGTACTGATAAGTTAAAATATTTTTTTATATTTACAAACAATGTAATTGTGTTTATAATGTGAGTATGATCAGCATATCATTTCAAGACAAATCATTGGGTTTTGGGATTTTGTTTGATTTTTTATTCAATAATAGTTTCATCTTTTCCCCTCCTTAAATTTTCTTTTCTGAAGTAACCTCTTCCATGCCAAGTGTAGTTGTGCTGCATCTGTTCTATTAGAATCATTATTTATGCTTGTTAGAATCATAAAAATAGTAATAGCTATTCAAAAATGTTTCACAATTTATGATAAATATCATTAATCATTGGAACTGCGAGTTTCCTTGTCTTTTAATACTTACAAAGGGAATTAAGTTTGTTTTTTTATAGAAAAAAGGTTATGTTCCCTTAACAAAAACAATCAACCAACCATAGAGTTATTTCATGTTGCTTTCCAAACATTTGGTCTGCAATCCACCTGCAAATGGCTTCAGGGTTCGAAAGGAGAAGAAGAAGGAGGAGGAGTTTTGAGAAAAAGTCAGGGTTGGGAATCCTACATTCCAAATATTTTTGGGTTGCCATAGGATTGTCTACTGCCATAAAATCTTTGAAAAGGTCATCTAGCACTGGCTTTACTTTCTGTGTCACTGTTTTAAGGTCTTATCAACTGATTGTAGATTGTCAGCTCTTTAAAAGGGTATTTAGATGCTACCATTTCCTGTGCCTGCATGCCATGCTGGGGTTGGGTATACACAGGGTAGATCTGGGGTGGGTGGGAAAGGAAACTGAAATATTCTCTAGGTGTAAAATAGTAGTTCTGAAATTAATGGTATCTGTGTCATAAATCTTCATGAATAAATAATTTGTTCAATTTGTTTGTCTTCTATGGAGGTAAAGATTGGTCAAAGCAAATGGCAATGGTCAATTGAATTGGTCAAAATGATCTTCTCATTAAAAAGTAAGGCTCAATGAACTTGTCAATCAAACTGTTAACTAATAGGGTTGATCAGAGAATATGTGTATATATATATATGTGTGTGTGTGTGTTTGTGTATCTATATGTGAATATATTCATATGTATATATAGACAGAGAGAAAAAAAG
>JAYKTE010565993.1:0-28277 GCA_036873565.1 Xipholeptos notoides | reverse complement strand
TTTTTTTTAATGACACAAATTACACTATTTGACCCATAGCTGGAGGGAATGTGGGGATTCATACCTTTCCCAATAGTGTTAGTACAAATATGAACGCAAACGGAATAACTGGGAATCGAACTTGCGTACTACGATTCCGAGGTCCGACTGCCTACCGATTGGCCCAAATCCACTTCCCCAGAAAGGGAATAATAAATATATTATTTATCCTCTGATTAATTTCTCTCTTTATTGTAAAGCCTGCTAAATTCTCTAGTGTAACTCTTTATTTTGTTGAATTATCTCTTTGAGTATAATTATCTCAAAATTTTCATAATCATTTTCAAAAATTTATCAAAACCTAATTCCTATACATTCTTCATTAATTCTTCCCCCACTAATTCAGTAAAAGACAATGGAATCTATTTCAGAAAATGGTTTTTAATAATGATTTAATGTTTTACCTAAAGTTTACCTTAACAATGTAACTGAGAGTATTCTGAAGGTCTTTCCATTATGAATTAAAACATAATCATCTTTATGTTGTGTTGTATTTTAAGAACCTGATCCTTCAAGGTTCACAACTATTTAAAAATATATAGTCATCAAATATTGTTTTGTCTTTAAAATAAATCTCATTAATTTATTTCTGTATTTTAATAATCTAATGAAAATTAATCTTTGTCTCAATTATTAATAAATCAAGAGCAAATCTTTAGGTGTAAATAAGACTAAATATCGTTAAAATTACATACATTTTTGTATCAAAGTTAATAAGATTATAAGTTGATATATTTTTAATCATCAGAAGTTTTAATCCAATTATAGAATAGAAAAAAAATTAATCTGGATTCTAAAATTATTAAAAATTCAATTGTTACCTTACTATATAAAGGTTACCATATAAAACATTCATTTTTTAAATGCAAAAATCATGTTTCAAGGTTTTAATTAAATTTTTTATAAATTTACTAATAAGTAGAAAAAGATACATGAACAGAATTTTGCACAAACTATTACCACTTATTTTACATTAGTTCCTAAAGGAAAATCCCTTAATAATAAAATGAATATTGCTTAAATCCATTTCATTTTCAGATTTGCATGGATTTAAAATATAAGTCTGGTGGCTGCCATGCACTAATTGTTTGTTTGTTTGCTTGCTTTGTTTTACAGAGTATCAACCTCTTGGTGGCTGCACTGCACTAATAGCTAATATGAAATAAAAGTACAAACTGACTAGATTTGAATAAAAATCATTTGCATAAATAGAATAAACCTGTTCAAGGTAATACAGTCTTTACAAAGACATGACTATTTAATACCCCAAAATTTATAGTATATCGGCTAGTATATATTTTAACATTTGTTTTGAATAATTGCTCTCATTTGGGATGATGCATTTGCAATGAACTAACTGCTATTCTCTTTGGCTCTCTTTAGGCACTGGTTGGTCACCATGGGAGAAAGACCTCAAGGATAAAAGAATGGTTTAATGATTCTGGTCACTTGTTACTTCTAAGTTCAATCCCAGGGCCAATTTGTATAAATGCTTCTGCTTTTATTCATTATATGAATTTGATTTGAATAATAATAGTGAAGTAATTGACATGAGTTTAATCCTTAAGATAAGAAACACAATGAAAACAAACAAGACTTTTGTTAGGAATTCTTTGCAGATTACTTATCATCATAAAAGACTCTTGAATAACACTGAAGGTATCAGATGTTTAACAAATAGAAAAATTGGTGAAAAATTTTATATTCATTCTATAATCAGAACAGTTTGAATTCTAAATCATTGGCACACAGTGTGATTTGTATTGTCCATTTAAAATGCCTAAACAATGGAAAGTTTCTTTATATTGCATAAAATATTTTTAAAATTAAAAAAATCAATAAGAATCTCATGTTGTAAATTTTATATTTCATTGAGTCATTTTCTGTAAAATATTGGTGATATAATTTTTTTCATGACATTAAAAATTTGATTTCCAGAGAGGTGATTTTATTATAGGCTTTCCCAGTTAAGCAATGGCTAATAATGCATACACTGGATATTAAAAATAAGTTTCCTTATCAGGACTTGCGTATTTTAATCAATGATAATTTCTTTTAACTAATTTTTGCGAAAATACAATTATTGATGGTATGGATCTGTAATTTCCTAACTATACACAGGTGTAGCCATTAGTATTAACCTAGTAGCGGCAAAGTTTGTTGATAAATAAGCATCTTGTCACCTGGATAGCTTAGAATACTGCAACTATCAACAGGTTTTGATTTAGAATATAGAAATAAAATATCAATTTTCTACCAAGATATGGCTTTTTTGTAAACACATATATATCATGTAAGTCAATGAATGCATATTCAATATTTATACAGTTTTATCTAAGCTATATATGTGTCTGTAGCTATAATGGATTTGTTCCAGCTTGAATTTTTGAAATACTTTTCCGGATGATCTCAATTGTAAAAGTATAAGGTAGAAATAATTCTCATAAATTCAGTTTCTAAAGCAGAAAGTGATTAGGTCAAATATACAGACAGATGCCAGGCTGCTACAAAGTTGTTCAGTTTTACCAAAAGTAGTATTCATCATCTATTTTTATTTCTTTTAGTCAACCTAGTTTTAATGTAAATAGATAGACCATGTAGTTGACTTACAAGTGAAATAACTAACTTAATTATGTGCTATTAAATCCATCAGAAGCTGCCTTTTGTTTTTAGTCTTTAATTCTTAATCTAGTTTTAATATAAAGAGATAGACCATGTTGTAGACTAACAAATCACATATCTAACTTAAGTATATGCTATTAGATCTGTCAGAAGCTGCCTTTCTTAGTTCTTAAAAAAAAAAAGCTGGTTTAAATCTTTGACCAACAAAAGTATATTATCAAAATAAAATTAATTATTAGAACATTTTTTTGTAAGAAATAAAAATCATTTAATTCTATTACCAAAGCTACAATTAGTAATAGCTAGAAAATACTTTTGATAGCCACATTTAGTTTTTAGAAACTCTGAACAGTTTCTGTTTATCCATTAAACAAAACTCACTTTTCTTCATAAAAACTGGAAATTTTAAAATAAGATTTTAGAAAAGGATGTTGGCAATAATCTGATACAGTGCGTTTATTTTGTTTTTAGTTTGGTTTTGTTATTTTGTTTCTACTTTCTTAGAAATATTTTTGAAA
Organism: Xipholeptos notoides; assembly: GCA_036873565.1. Lineage (NCBI taxonomy): Eukaryota > Metazoa > Mollusca > Cephalopoda > Idiosepiidae > Xipholeptos > Xipholeptos notoides. The sequence goes on along the minus strand of JAYKTE010565993.1, from coordinate 25,098 downwards.
GCAGAAGTGAAAAAGAAATCAGGAATCAACAGCAAATCATCTGAAAGTGAAGTTTTAGCAAAATTCTTGATGGAGCTTAGGTTTTATTTATTTCTGTTTTTCTTTTCTTGTTTTATGAGCAATGATAAAAGATAATGGTGTCATCAACAGGAATAACTTTTCTTTACATTTTTTAATCTGAAAAGCTTTCTGGATTTAGGCATTTTACAAAAGGGAAAAATCTATCATTTTGAAAGATAAAAAAAAGAGACTCCTTTGAGCCAGGAAATATTTGAGGATTGTAGTTTAGTTTTTTTTTCTTCCTTTTTTTTCAATGCATTTGACTGTAAAGTTTTTTTAATCTCTAAGTGGTGTTTTGAAAAATAGTTCAATTATTTGGAGATAATCATTATTATCATTATTATCACGATTATGAAAGTACACATCTGATCAAAAATATTTAAGAAACATCTTTTAATCTCTATAACAATTACCATTTAAGCATTGGAAACTTGGAAAGTGTTTCAAATTCATGAAGACAATTCAACTTGAAAGTGTTTCAAAGTATAAAGAGAGAATAATGCTAATAATAATAATAATAATAATGATACTGATAATAATAATAATTTGGCAAAGTCTAGATTCTGCTGATTCCAGGTGTGAGAACTGGATATAGCAGGATAAAAACCTGAGCAGAAGTGGCACCACACAGTTTTTGGTTGGGATGGAGTGGATCCTGCTGGAGCATCGTGAGGGGACTTGTTATCACTCTGACTCCAGTGAAAACTATCAATGAATAGCATGCAAGTGCTGCATGTAATGGGTGTGCAAACTCAAAATAATAACAATAATAATAATAATAACAATGCAGAATAAAAGTTTGAAAGCCTGTAATTCATTCCCAAAGAGCAGCATCATGTAAGCACCTCATCTTATTATCTCCAATCCCCATGTCAGTTAGTTTCCATACTAAGTAAGTTTTGATGAAAACAAACTCAATAGAGAATTGACTAGAGAATAAAATATCATGTTATATATTCATCTATTTTGTTATGATCTTATTGGCGTGGTATGTCTTTTCCTTGACTGTGATCATAAGTAGGTTAAATAAAAGCCAAACAATTTTGGTTTCATGTTAGCATCTTACAACATTTTCCTTTTTATATGAAGGTTGTTGTAAAAGTAATGCCTCTTATTTTTCTTATTCGACCTGAATGGATCAGAAAAAATTGCAAATTGCATTGTTATGATGAATGAATTTATGCATTTATGATCTAAAAGTTTCAACTTTCTGTCGCAGATATAGATAGTGTAAGACTCTAAGAAAGTAATCCCTGTCATAGACTTGCATCAGAAGTGAGATGCATCATCAAATTCCTTCATTCAGCAAACATTGATCAGTTCAACACTCACCAGCACCTTTTGAACATTTACAAAGCCAATGTTGTTGCTGTCGACACAGTTAGAAGATGGGTTTGTTGATTTCAGCATGGTGACAGAGATGGGAGTGACAAAGTATGCCTTGGACATAAAAATGGATCACTTTATTCATTCCTGGCAAAAGTACATAGCGAATGGTGGTGACTATCTATGCAGAAATATAAATTCTGGATCAAAAAAGGTCACTCATTTTTGTGGTACCACTCCCATCTTGATTTCTCTTTAACTTTTAAAAACTGATTTGAAAAAATAGTTGGCATTACCTTTTGAATAATATTTATACTACTACATTTGCTTAGTATTATCCAGCACAACTTGGAGAATTTTCTTTTCTAAACTAAATCAAAATTGGTTTACTTCCTAATCACATACTTATCACAGCTGACTGACTCCTAATTCAAGTAATCTATAGTCTATATATTAGATAACCCAAATCTGTTAAAGCTATTTATTTTACTGTTAAATTCAAAATCTAAAAAACAAACAAACAAAAGTTATAAAACTATAAATTAATGTATCCTGCCTCAGAGGCAGAGAAGATACTTCTTGGAAAATTTTGAGCAAATCCTGCAATAAATAATCATATAAAAATATCTACCAAAAATTTACAAAGTTAGAAAACATTTTGTCAAATTTTCAAGGAAGTAAGTTTCAGATTTCATTTTGTTCTGTGTTCATTTTTCATGAAGAGTCATAGACAAACAGATATTTTTAATTGTAAAATTTATTGTTTAAAAAAAATAAACATAAAATCAACATTTCTATTTTAATGAACACATTTAGTTTAAAATTTCAAAAATTTATGTTCTAAATTGAAAATATAATATCAAAAAGATTTACAGATGCTAAGGTCTTTTGTTAGGTTTTTATTTGACTTCTTAAAGTGTTTTAATTTGTAAGAGTTAATTATAGAATATAGTTAACATTTTGAAAATAGATAACCAAACAATTATGCTTTGGAATATAATCATTAAAAGATTCTCATTAGGATTTAGTCAATATAAAATGGAAGTAAAAAATAGTCTGAAATATTTTTGCAGTTGATGAAGATAAAGCTAAATAAATAAAATCCACACATGTCTACGAAGCATTTAACAGAAAGAAAGTATATTCTAAGGATCAACAAAACAAATAAAATAGAGAAAGCTTTTAAAATATTACCAAGATAAACCATAAGTCATAAAAGCTTGAAAATTACTAAAAATGGAAATATGATCTCATTTTAATGACATGATTAGAGAGTAAATCTTTCATTACTTCATATGAGAATTGATAAGTCCCTTTAAAAACAAATAAAAGATATGTGTTGGTTTGAGGTCACCACTTCATCTAGATTTTGGTTTCAGTCAATTCGGTATAAAAGTAGTTTTGAATCCAACTTGTTTACATAACATGAAAAAGCATCCTCACATGTTCATTGTCCAGCTAAATTGATTCTATTGAATAAAGTTAGATATAATATTACAACCTAAAAGAAGCCTTCTCCCCTCCCTCTCCTCTCTTTTTATGTATATAATCATGTTAATTCAGTTGTTTATAAATATACATGTAATTGTGGATACAACTATGTAGAGAGGACTTCCCAGCATCTTGATCTAAAATTAAACATTTCCCACCTAAATTACTAAATCTGGGTTCTAGAAGCAATCAACTAGTTAATTCATCTGGGTTTTCTGGAGCAGCACACATTATTAATAGTAGGGAGTGTGTGATGGGCTTTGGTGTAGACTGTTTTGCTATTTTGGCAAGGTCACACTTGATATTTCATTTGAAGGTTCTTGAGTCTCTTTACATCATACATCGTATTGCTGAATATAGAGGTTTTTATATCCAGAGCTATACTATAGACTTTATTTCATTAATACTTATGAAAAACATATTACCTTGATATATATATATATTTGATATTTACTCAGTTAGGCAAAAAGCCAATTTTAAGTGCTCATCGTATTCCCCAAAGATTTTGTAATCAGTGCTGTTTCTCTTTACCTCAATGAGTTACTCTCTTTCAGTTGACAGGCCTCATCTACTATTGCTTTTGGAATCTGTGTTATCCTGAGTTAATGAACGTCATCTGCTCAATATATATATATATATATATATATATATATATGAATTCACTCAAAGAATTATATGTATATATATGCTTAATATTTTTTACAAGATTATCTTCTTTGTATAAAGTGTTCAAACCTTCATATATCCTTCTACAAATTTTGTAAATCAGGTAAAATCTGAAATTTTGATAAAAATATCTCATCTTCATAAAATCTGTGCTGTCTGATTTTTTTTCAGCTTCCATCCAGGTAGATATACTATATTAAAACTTCAAAGATTTCCCCAGTTTCTCAAACACATTTATTTCCTTTGACATCCCAAAACTGCAAGTTCATTCATATGCACGCCAAATTCTTTTTTATCATCATCCAGACTTGTTTTTTCAAAAGATTTTATGAAAATCATATTAGTATTTTTGCATAACCCTACTTATTAACAAACATAAAAATACTACTGAAAATAAAATCACCTCGTTGATTTTCATCAAATGGATGTTTTTTTAATGTGATTATGTACATGTTTATGTAAATGGTGACAAAATGTAGGCTAATATGTATTTCTGTAGTGCTCAAAATAATTATATATCATCCGTATATGTAGAATGATAAAAGTTATGAATGGCAAATACAAGTTATCAGCAATGGAGACTCAGTGTTAATGTATTATTCTTATTGAACTGCATTAGGGTACTGTTGAGTTGTGAAATATCCGAATAAAGAGGCATTAATTTAGATCAAGTCAAGAAAAGAACCATTAGATTTTGTAGTCATCAAGGATGATGCAATGTTGTAAAATTGAAGAAAGAAGAAAAGAAGGAAAAAAGAAAAAGGAAAAAAAGTAGAAAGAAGGAAAAAAAAAATTAAAGAAAGGAAAAGTGAAAAAGGAAAGAAAGAAAAAAGGAAGGAAAGAAAAAAAAGGGATGAAAGAAATAAAAAAATAAAGAAGGAAAGAAAGAAAAAAAGTAAAAAAGGAGAGGAAGAAAAAAGAAGGAATGAAAGAAATAAAAAAATAAAGAAGGAAAGAAAGAAAAAAGTAAAAAAGGAGAAGAAAAATGAAAGAAAGAAAAAAGAAAAGAAAGAAGATAAGAAAAAAGAAAGAAAAAAATAATAGAAATGTAGGTTATTCCAAAAGATGAAAGAATGAAGGAAAAAGCAGTAATGCTTGAAAGAAAAAACATAGATGTAAAATATAGAATGAGAATGAGGAATAGATAAGCAAAAAAAGGGGAAAGAAGAAGTTCTCGAGAAATAAAGAAAAATGAGAAAGGGTTTTTATATTTGCATAGTGGCTGGAAGGAAAAAAGTATTAAAAAGAAAGATGGAAAAAAAAAAAGATGATGAAATTCGAAAATTTAAAAACGGATAAATTACTTACAAAAATACGATTTATACAGATCTCATATAAACCAAAACTTATTTCCTACCAATAGCCTCTGCATAAGAGTAGAGAACTTGCTATAAAGTTACTAAGTCTTGTTTTTAAAATCTTTATATAAACAGAATATCATAATAATAAAAAGCTCTAACTAAATAAGAAACTAATTTTAATCGAATTTGAAATTCAACCAAAAGCTGTTTGAATTCAAAAATGTTAAGAAGTATTTGCACTTTAATCAAATTGATTTAACTTTAAGTGAAGATGTGGAACGTACCCATCAAACTGTAGGATGCTAGGTTGTTAACAGACATTATTTTAACCAGGCTTGTATCTATTCATAAACCTGAGTAGACTAAGGAAATTGTGGATGCATTAGAAATAGAATTTATCGATCTCAACATACGCAGATATAATTTAGTATGTAGAACTTAATGTTTATGTTGCTAACCATATCCGAGGTTTTAACAAATAAGACCATTGTCGGAATATCTATTTATTGGCTATTTAAAATATTTGAAGCTCAAGTTAGCAAAATAAAAAATAATTAAATGATAAAACTGGTGACTATCAATGGATGGATAGGAATATTCTGTTCAAATCATTGCCCATTTGACACATATTGGCAATGAATTAATTTTGAGCAGGGCAAACAATTTACATAATTGTTCAAGAAGTCAGTCATTTGTACTGCTGAACTAATTTGTCTTATATGAATTATGATATAGCCATACAAACCCTGCATGAGACTGGTATAAGTGCTTTCCGAACAACTAGGGAAGATATCAGTGATGGTGAGTAGTACAATAACAATAAAGTGAATGATTTGATACATTTAGAGAAAAGTACTTGTATAAGAATTTTGGCAGCTGATTTATAAAACCTAATTTGGAAATAACAGCAATAAATTAATGGTTTATTTTAAAAAATATATTATTAGAATAATTCCCATATATCAAAAATATTTAACACTAAGTGAATAATTGTTTTGTGGTTATCTATTTGCCTTTTAATCTTCAGTTTGTCTTAAAATTGGTTGATAATTTTTCCTCAAAATGAATTGGACAAAATATGAAATGAAACATCGAAATGAGCATTTAAGGTTTGATTACTAAGAGATGAAATGGCCCTGAATTTGTTCTATGGATAATGTTTAAAAGTGTTGGCCTTGTGATGACTAAGGTCAGTTTACCAGGTGGGTCTTTTGGAAAGTTTGCAATATTTGACCTTTACCAGTGGTCAAGTTGACAAAAAAACACTGTTAGGTAGTTTAGTGTACCAGGGTGACTGATTCTAGTAAATTAGATATCATGTCAACAGCTGGATGAGTGGGAGAGAAGATATTTGAAAAAAGTCTCTGTTGGCCTTCTTTCCAAAAAGAACAAAGATGCAAAATTAATTTTATATGACAAAATAAACATTTTTTCCTGAAAATCTTTGCATTGAATTTCATACTATAATTACAACACAATTATTTTACAAACTGACAAAAAAAATCCATCAAAATTTAATATCACTGGTTGTTAGAATCAATACACAACTGATTTCAAAGGAAATATGATTAGCTTGCTCAAAGAGGATGACGCATGCTTCAGTACCCTTGGGAAAGGCTGGTAGTGCATATTGTGTTATTTAAAACAAATAAGTGTGGACAAAAAAAAAGCTTCTCAAAAATAATTGTTCTCAGTATTAAATGACCTAAAAAGGTTGATATGCCATAAAATAAAACAAACCAACAAACATGCTTCAGTTGTTGTCATAGTGCATGACATGATGAAAGAAAACATAGTGTCATGAATAACGTGTGCTTTTAAGTTAAGAATTTGTTTAGTATAACCAAAATAAATAACATAAAAAGATATGGATCATACAGATCATATCAATGCACTAAGCTTAGCACCATGATGCATTCGGAAACTGTAACTAGGAGTGTATATACAGCAAATTGAATTTAAAAAAAAGGAATATTTTGTCAAGACAAGAAGAAGGTGAAGAAACTGAGATCAAAATTGCCAGCTTGTTCAACAAAGAAGAAATGCTAAAATTAAATTTAATAGCACTAAACTTAAGATCACGAATCCCTGCACCTGAAATTAGTGAAATGGTTGTCAAAAGTAAATGACACAATAATTTGGCATACATTTTACTTTCATATCTATGCCAGTGTATAAATGAATATAAAAATTGCTTTAGAAAGTTATAAAAAGTATGATTACTTTTAACAGCATATGTTCAGAGATGTGTGTAATGTTGGATGAAATTGATGAGAAGACTTTTATGTTTAAGTCAGATATGTCTGCTCTCACAAACATAAGTAGTTCAGGGCACATATACTGGAAAAATTAGCCAACTGACATTAAGTACTTTCGACTGAATCTTGTGCAATCTTCAAAAATCTATCCTAAACAGTATAGGCTAGTGAGGGTGTTTGTAAACAGTAGAAATTGTTATTCATCTCATTTGACCGAATTTTAAATGGATTAGTGAATTTAGTAATGAATAGGAACTGCTTCAATGCAATGATCTGCAGTACTTAAGTATCATTGGCTACTAACCTAGATGGGCAACTAATTCAAATCTTAAAGGTTCCATTGGAAATATCATTCAACCAATTACTGGAAGAATAACCGACCAGATTATAACAATCTAAAAGTGAATGCAACGGAATTAATAGAATGTAAATTAAAATAAAATTTGGCTTATTGAGGAGAGATACCTGGTCAAACACTAAACCAAGTTAGGCACAAGGCTTCTTTTATGTACTCATTACATCCTCAGACTCTTTGTAATCAGTGTTGTCCTTTATCTAGATGAGTTACTCTTTGTGAGTCGATGACTGTTTTTGGAATCAGAGTTATCCTTACACTGAAGTTTTTGGAATCAGTGCTATCCCTAAGCATAAACATCTGCCCAAGGTAGTCGAAAGTGAATGAGATGCTTTTGATTGGGATTTGAACTATAATACAATTTCAGGGTCCAAGATTTTACCACTTCTCCACCTCCGCTTGTTGAGACTTACTTGGCTTGTACAAATTCAATATTGAGACTTCTCTATTGCTTTAGGGGTCACTTGTTCCTAGGGATCATATCTTTGAGATTTCTGTAAGTAGGCAAGATACATGCACAAGCAAGCAATACAGAAAAAATAAACAAATTGATAAAGATAATTTGAATGATTCACTATTTAACTTGTTGCAACTACGGCCCCACTTATTAAGGTTTTGTCTATAGGGCAATGATATGACATACCTTCAATATTTCACAGTCAAACAGAGAGAGTATGGAAGAGCTGAAGCAAATCATGAAAGGTCTAATGTGGCTTCTTATATCTCACAAACATTGCAAGATTCATTGCAACCAAATACATGTCCCCTTCAAGTCAACAATTTATCATCCAAAAGTATCAGATTTAGTAAAACTAAACTATTAGGTTGTCCAAAAAGTTTGGCTGAATTTGATTCCAAGTCGGCTGAATGGCACTTTCACCAGATCCAAAATATTGCAGATCAATGGCAGAAAGTCTTGGAAAATGAGGATCTTTATTTTGAGGAATAATCTTTGTTGTTTTTGTTATTACTTGGCAAGTAAAATTTCAATTTTTGCAAGTGTTTAAAAACTTTTGGGACAAACTAATATTAAAATAATGATTATAGAATTAAATATTTCAAGGAGGGTAAGAGCTGTAATAAAGAAAAATTGAATTCCAACTTTCAAGGCTTAGAACAGAAACAAAAAGCAATCCAAACAATTCCTGATTCTCATCAAAATACCAGTAAAAATATCCACTTTTGGCTAGTGAACTTGACTTGGCAAAAATGATAAATAATGAGCAGATTCAAACATTTAATTAGAATAAAGCAGCCATGAAGAAAGTCAATTGTATAAGGGAATGTTGACAGTGTGCCAGAGAAACCTGGAGAACAACATAAACAATGGGAGACTAATTGTGTTAAGGCAACCAAGTCAGAGTTGATCACTGCAAAAAGCTGAAAAAACTTAACACCAAAATAGCTAGAGGCATATTACAAATGTAGAAGAAAGCAAAAATCTGAAATTAGCATTCATGCAGTTTGGTGAATAGAAATCAGTCAATATTTTGATTTGATCAATGACTCAGTTATGACACCCAGCATGATTATCACCTTTGTAAAAAGTTACTAATATGGACTATGAATAATGGTACAATTTGTAGTAAAAGCAGAAGAAAACTAACTGTAATGGCGTCTCATGATATGAACTGTTCTATTGGGAAAATCATTCAACTATATTTAGGGACTCAGAATTAAGGTGACTATGGTGAAAGATAAATTCTGGATCACAAAAGGTAGCTCGTTTTAATGGTACCACTGCCATCTTTGTAACTTTTCAATTTTTCAAAAATCAATTTAAAAAATTAGTTGGCATTACTTTTGTAACAACCCTCATATAATACAAGATCTGACACTTATATCGAGTCAGGGTTATCAGAAATTAAGAAATCTAACCCAGTAGATTGAATAGAGTTTAGTTTAAATTTCTATAAAAGCCCCTGATTACTACATAAGGATTCTTGAGCTTGACCAGAAAAAAAGGCTTGGAGGTTATATCAGCTGAAATTTTATGGAGATAACAATAAAGATTAAGACAACAGTCCAAAAATTCTAAACACAAAATGGGCCAGATGTTTAGTTTGTCAAAACATGGTGCGATAGACACCTATGGAAGGACATGATTACTGGGAATTCAAGACTCAGAGTTCTTATCCAAGGTTCTGGTTAATCACTTGACAAAGGGTAGAGGATAAGTTGGCTGAAACATAGTGTAATAATAACTATAAAAGATGAGGACAACAGTCTGCTAATAAAATCAATCAACAAATTGTCAAGTCACATCAAAATGGTTAAAACAATTTCCAATAAGTGAGAGAAAGAGAGAGAGAGAGAGAGAGAGAGAGAGAGAGAGAGAGAGAGAGAGATAGAAAGAGAGATTTTTATTGACTTAACAAAACACATATCATCATAGATAAATGAATACACAAAAATTTGTATATGTGTGTATAATTCTTTATACAAAATATAACTAAGAAGTGCATAGTTTTATTCAATTTAAAGATTTTTTCATGATTTTTCTTTTTTCTTCAGGAATTAGATGGCAACTGACATTCTGCTTACGTATTATATAAAGAAAAAATTTTTTGAAAAAAAAAAAAAGAGTCATTATAATGACTGTTATCTATAGCATTGATTGAAAATAGGAGGAGGTGGAGGAGGAGGTGCTGCACTTCTAAAGTGCCTAAATATGAGCCACTAACAAAGAAACAATAAAAGAATGAACAGATTTCTGTTTTAGAGTTGATATAGAAAAAAAAAGCTTGATAAACTTCAAAGGAAAATGTAAAGCATATCAAGAAATTTGAAAAAAAAGCAAACAGAGAATGAAACAACTTTTTCTTAAACAAGATTAGAGATAGATTGATGGAAAGATAAAATAATGGGACATTAAAGAAAAAAAAAAAATATTGAACTAGTAATTTTCTTTCTATTTTTGTTTTCTAATTTAATCTTTCTATTCTATTAGAAAAGGTTTATCATTTGTTTCAAGGTTAAAAACCTTAACACTTTTAAAATCCATATTTACACAACTGGTTTGTTTTTATTAAAATATTCTTTTTTAAATCTATCATCTTAGATATGTTTTTATCAGTGCTGGATAAAAGCTACAATCTTCTTTTTTTTATGAATTCTTTCAGTAAATATAAAATTCCAATTTTCTTTAAACACCTGTATTTTAAAACACAAATAATAACACTGTTATTTAACTTTCTATAAAACTGTCATTTTATTGCTTTTTGTATTTTTTTTAAAAAACAACATGCTAATTTTTTTTTAATGCAATACAATTTCAATTTTGAATTAACTTATGTTTATCAAAGAAAATCTAATTATTGCAGAAGGATATTTATAAATTTCAGTTTTTCTCAAGGAAAAATACATTTCTCTTCAAGTTATTTGCTACAAAGCAAATAACCCGAAGAGAAAAATATTTGAGGAGGCAGAATTAGAATAAGGTTATAGACTTCATTACAAAAAAAAGCAAACTTTTCAAATAAACTCGAAAGAAACTTTTAAAAGTGCACTGATCTATTGAAGATTTCATTTCATGAGAGATGTTGACCAAAATATACAATTGATATAACCTTTCTAGCTACAATGACATGAAAGAATAGATATATAACAAATCTGGATCAATCTAAATCAATAGAAGAATTGTTCAATATAGAATTTGTGAATTATATGCTTTTTGGTGATTAAAATAATTACCATACTTCAATTTCAGAATCATCAATTTTGCATATCAAACTTATGAGTAAGAACTTTTTTGAGGAATTTTCACATGAATATAGTGAGTATAAAAAGAGTTTATTAGTTAAAAAATGAAAAGTTTCTAAAACATGTTAGAAATAAAATAAAATGGAGTTCACATAAATATTTCAAAATAAAATTCCTTTATTATTTTTTAGGGGGTTGGATCTTTTGAGAAGAGGCTTCATAATCTGTATATTCATTTTTTGCAGACTCTTGTCCTAATCTTCATAGTTGTTGTTTCACCACAGTTTGGCCAACAACTATGGAAGGCTTTAATTACTGGGGATACGGTTACAAAACATTCCTACCTAGTGTCACGGTTAATCACCTGAAGAAGATCAGAGGATGAGTTGGCCAAAACAAGGTGAAACAACATTTTAAAAAATGAGGACCACAGTCCGCAAAAAATTGAATACACAAAATTACTTTTATTGTAAAACTTAATAAAGATTTTTTTTCTATTACACAAATGAAATATATTCTATGATTGTATACTTGCAATAATATTTTTTCAAAAAAAATTTTCAAATCAATTTTGTTTTTACATTTTATCTGTAGCAAAAACAATTGATAATTAAACTAATGAGTAAAAAGAAATAATGATTGCAAGTCAAAGTTGACATTTTTATTTCGCATGAATGATATCAACAATAAGTTCTTGTATCTTTGAATGCAGATGTAACATGGGAGATTTAGGACTTTTGTCCATTATTAAATAATTATGAAATTAGTAATATATTAATTTTTCCTACACAATTTAGTTCATTAGTAGACTCTTACTGGGTTTTACATTTATAATATCCCCATCCTGAAAATATAATTTTAGTATTATTCAATTTACTTCTGATTAATACTCGATCATTTTATATTTACTATGAATATGGATAGATATTTTTTGCTATTTTCTACCACAGTAAATTGAGTTTTACATTTACTACATATGTAAATAGATATTTTTTTGCCATTTTCTACCACAGTAAATTGGATTTTACATTTACTACATATGTGAATAGATATTTTCTTTGCTATTTTCTACCACAGTAAATTGGATTTTTATAATACCTTTGAAAAAAATATTCCTGATCTCTTTGATTGTCTGATGTTTAAAATTTAATTAAGAATGTCTCCCCATTCTAAAACCATTTACTAAAGATTAACCAATAAAAAAATATCAAATCAAAACTACAGAAAGATCCAACCATTTATATTGCTAAAATGTAAGCAATAATACAGATCAAATTTAAATGCGATTGATTTATTAGTTTTTTATGGCATATCAAACTTTTTGGTAATTTAATGCAAAGAACAATCATTTTTATCAAGCATCTTTTTTTCTCATTACATTGTTTTGAATACAATGTATTATGATTCCAAAGTCTGAGTACTAATCCACTGTCCCGAGCGGACAAACCCTGAATATAATTGTCTAACATGAAACATGAAGGTTAAATATCAATTTATCTAAGATGAAAGCTATTGTTCGTCTTCTTATAATTATTATAAAGCCAAACTAATTACTGTATAATCTGACAACAATTCAAAGAGTTTCAGCATTAAACAAAAGAATAACTTTACATTAGATCTGCTAAAAATGAATTCATTGGAATAAAACTGAGATCTAATTTGATGGAACAAATTGATTTTGGGGCAGAGTATTTGTTTGTCAATAGATAGCACTTAACTTCCATTGATGCATCTCAAGGGCAAATGGTTAACTCAATGGGTTCAACTCATGATGCTTAATGATTGAAAGGGAAATAGAAGGAAATCAAATTAAGGAAAAGAAGCTCAAGAAGTGTTTGGGTTTGAAAGAAATTTAGTAATGAATGTGCATTTGAATTGATAAAGATGCAGAACCAAGTCTGAAGACAGAGTTAGCGTTGACAATTAACAAGTGAACTGAGGGAGGAAATATGGACCAAGTTTTTGTTATTGAAGAAGGATAATCTGTTTTTTAGGGTTGTCTTGGTTCACTTCTTGCAACTGCAATGCGAATAATACAAGATAGATTTTAGGAATTATTTGGATTAGGTTTTAGATGACAAAGCAGATCTTGAATCTAAGGTAGGTGTACTAAAGTTAGTGCATTGCGAGATCACAAATGGGACATTCAACTCTGAAAATAATTTTCTTACACATGCCTTCATAGTATCTACAAGTTTTGTTTTAAAAAAGATTTTAAATACTTCTGTATCATTCTTCGGTGTTAATATACATATATGTATTTCCTCATTCTAATGTATTATTAATGAAAATTCAATAAAAATATTAGATTTAATGCTTTAGAGTAGCTTAATTGAAAAACATATTTAGTCTATCATCACAAGCATAATTATTGTTAAATTATTTTTCAATCATTAATATAATGTTATTGAATAAGATGATACAAAAATAGCTTATATTTGTATTTAACTCAAATTCTATTCTTTAACATATTTTCAAAAAATATTTTTAGTTTAAAAATTATAATGATAAATTTAGGGGAGATTAATAACTGCCACAATTGGCCTATTTAACAATCATACTTATATACCTTGAAGCCTATTCTTAGAATCTAAAAATGTTATTAGAACTTCAGTGAACAGCCAAATAAGCATCCATCCAATGTGACTCATGTAAGAATGCCACTGACTAGGGATTATAGAATGCAGACTTTTTTTTAAAGAGTATGAACATGAAACTAAAGAAAATAACTGGGAATTAAACAAATAGATCATAACTAAAAGGTTCAATCTCTTACTTCTACAATATAAGGAACTGAACAGTTTTTAATACAAGAGCATTGTTCCAAAAGTAATGCCTCCTATATTTAAACTTTTGACTAAAAAATTTGAAGTGTTACAAAGACAGAAATGGTACCATTAAAACCAGCGAGCTCCAGAATTTATTTTTCTACATAGTCACAGCCATTTTCAATGCACTCTTGCCAGCAATGAACAAGGCAGTCCATTTTAACTTCCTGAGTGTGCCTTATAAATCACATCTCTGTCTCTACTCTGAAATCAACAAACCCATCTAACTTTGCTGACATCAACTGCATTGATTTTGTAAATATTCAAAAGGTGCTGGTGAATGTTGATCTGTTCAATGGAGGGAGGGATTCAATGAAACATCTCTGCCTCTGACGTACATCCATGAAAGGAGTTGTTTTCTTAAAGTCTCATACCATCTATATCCGCAACAGAGGCATGAAACATTCACATCACAAATGCATAAGGCCATTCATCATAACAATGCAATTTGCAATCCCCTATGATCCATTCAGGTGGAATGAAAAATAGGAGGCATTATTTTTGGAATGTCCTTTGTAGTAATATAATTGCTTGCTGTAATGTGGTTTGTTAGGTTTTCAATGGTGTTTACATCAATCAGGTATATTACGGATCTACTAGTACAATATTAAAAAGCTTAAAAAAGTCTGAATTTTAAAGACATACAGTTTCATAAATGGAAGCTTTTTCAATGAGGCAATATAGAAAGTTTAAAAAGACAATTTTCAGTTCAAAGAGAATACGGTCATGTTGGAATGAAGACAACTTAAATGTCATTATGTAGTGAGAAACACAAATAGATATTGAGTCGTTGCCAAGAAATTAATGACAAAATTAATGAGAAGCCAAAACTGGTTGAATTTAAAGGTACAGCTGAACTGGACACTATTTGTCTTAACAAGGAGAATAAATATCCTTGACCTAATTGAAAAATATTTGTAGTTTACTAATTTGCTGGGAATTTGATTCCAGACAGAATGTGTTGTTTAATATGTTTATGAATAATTAAGACAAATAAAGAATAACACAATATGCACTATTTAATCCATAGTTGGAGGGAATCTGGGGATCCATGCCTTTCCCAAGGATATTAGTCCAATTATGAATGCAAAAGGAATGACCGGGATTCAAACTTGCATATTACAATTCCAAAGTCTGACTGCCTATTCACTGTCCCAAGTGGACTTCATCAAGTATCTTCTTAGGCAAACATTTTGAAATTATCTTGCTGACATTTCCATTTATAGTTGTAAGAAAATTGGCAGTTATCTTTATTTCAAAGAAAAAAAATCCAAAATATTTTGGAGGTCTTTAGAATTTCTTCTTAGTCTAGAGATATTTGAAAATTTCTATTTTTCATAAAATCCAAAGTTACAACAAAATTAGATTCTGTTTATAACAGTAGACACATTTGACTAAGTTGTCAAGAACAAAATAGTTTTAATTATATAATAACAGTTGGAATCTTTTGGTGATTTTGATGGTAAAACTGTCAGACAAAACTTAAATACTACTTTAAAAAGATAAACTGAAAGAAATATAAATAGTATTTATGGTTTTTTAAAAACATAATTTAATTTTAAATCTTAATAATAGTTTGATAAATTAATTTTAAACTTAGAGACAGGAGAATGAAAGTGGTACAACACCCATTCTATAGCCCTGACCTAGCCCTATGCTACTTCAACACGTTTCCATGCATTAAAGAAAGCCTTAGAGGAGCTGAAAGGCATAAGAAAATTACCTGAAGAGACTACCAAAGAAGGACTTTGAGGAAGTCTTCCAGGATTAAAAGAGACACATAAAGAATTGTGTAGATGTGGGAGGCCATTATTTTGAAGGGGACAAAGTTTTGTAAGCTTATGAAAATAAATATTATCTCTCCTGATATTTTCTCATTACTTATTGAATATACCTCATATATATTATCTAAATGAGAGGGGGGAGGATTTAAAGTCAAGGACTGCAAGTTATTCAGAGATATTAGGGCTTTTGGCCATGCTTTTTAATTAGATAACTGCAAATATGTGTAATATAATGATATCTCCATCATTAAATTGAAGCTTTCTCAAGAACATTCTAGCATATTAAGCTGTCAAGTCATTGGGTATAAAAAGTCTGACAATCAAGATGTCAAGTTCACTAGTGCAACTGGTAACTTTTAGAAAAAAAAAAGGGTGATATCAACATAATTATGCGTGAACTTTTACGTGTGGCACAACAGTTCCTCCAATGAGTATCAAACTTTTGATTACCTTCCTTCAAATTGTTATATATGAAAATCAAGTAGCGAGATGTTGATGAGTTTTAAAACAATTGTTAGCAGAAGTGCACACAACATATCAACAGGCCCCATAGTTAGCTGAAGAGCCTAACAACTGACCATTACCCGAAACATGAACAAGCTGATGGCAGCAGTCACCCAGAGAAAGCGAGAAAGAAGGATTCTACAAGTAACTTGCTCAAGCGGGTGATAAAGAAAGTAGTTTTAATAGTGACAAGAGAAAGCAAGGAAGAGTGCTATCGAGCCAAAATTTTATAACAAAAAACTGCTTTATTTCCTCAAAATAAAGCTACGACTTTCTCATCCGATTCGAGTTTCAAGGTTTATTTTCAGTGAGTTCCTTTGAATTATCACAACGATTAATTGATTTTTGGTCTTATGCTACCTACATATGTATTTTAAAACATTTTTTTATTATTTTTCTATTAATACTTTAGAGGTTGATTTTTTCTCTCATGTAGAAATTCCACATACTATATTAAAGATCTATAAATTTTGTAATCAACAAAATTTTGTTACTAAACAATTTTAACAAGGGTGAGTTTGGTATTCATTTTTATAAATAAATGTATTAAATCAATTTACAATTGTAAATAAGTTGGATTACAATTGAACATTTATTCAACATTTAGATGCTT
Source organism: Xipholeptos notoides (assembly GCA_036873565.1). Lineage (NCBI taxonomy): Eukaryota > Metazoa > Mollusca > Cephalopoda > Idiosepiidae > Xipholeptos > Xipholeptos notoides. The sequence continues at coordinate 8,210 of JAYKTE010565993.1, read as the reverse complement.
TCAACTACCCTTGTGCCTGACTTGGATTGTACTTGACTAAGTAGACATATCCTTCTAGAAGCTGAATTTTTCAATTATTGATTTTCTATACTTATTGGGGGTGTCTTCCAAAACAACACCTATTTAAGAACACTCCCAGACACATAAAGTACAACTTTGTGAATTTTTAAGAAAATAAGCCAACTCATTTAAGAGTTCATAAGGAATGAACTTACACACAGACAGACACACACATACAGACAAAATTCCATTCATATATAAGTTTAGATTTGATAACTGGATCAGCTCTGATAGATTCACTATTGTATAATTTAGCAACAAAAAATTTATTCCAACAATTAAACTATTAGATAAATAAGCAAAATTAAATTTATGTGAACAGATAAACTCACTCTCACTCTCTCTCTCTCTCTCTCTCTCTCTCTCTCTCTCTCTCTCTCTCTCTCTCTCTCTGTCCGTCCGTCCGTTTTGCCGCTGATGCGGGGGTTGGTCTGTGCCGAAGGTGCGACACGAGTCCACTCAAAGCTCCGAACAGATAAACTATTGAATAAATTAGTAACAGTAAATATCCATAATTCATTGGAGCATACTGAAAATTAAGGAATTCATGTATTACATAAAAATGATTAGGGAGAAGATTATAGACAGAATGACTAAAATCAAGATTAATACAAAAAGTTTAATCAAACTCCTCAGATAAATAATACAGATTATCTTTATTTGTCTTTGTTTTACAGCATATCAACCTTTTTAGGTTATTTAATGTCAATAACAATCATTTTTGATAAACATTTTTTCTTTCCACACATAGTTTTGAATAACACAATATGCACTATTTAATCCATAGCTGGAGGAAATGTGGGGACTTATACCTTTTCCCAAGAGTATTAGTCCTAATATGAACGCAAATGGAACAACTACGTTTCAAACTCACATATTACAATTCCGAAGTCCAACTTCCTACCCACTGCCCCAAGTGGACCTCCCCAGTACAGATCATGAATTGCATTTATCACCATTGAATATTATGACAAATGCAAAATGAAAATGTCTTCTTTGAAAATTAATATCTATCCAAAGATTTGTAATGCAAAACATGAATTTCATTTTATTCAAATACAAACCTCAGCATACAATTCAATGATAGAGGTCAAATGTCATGGTTCATTATAATAATTCCAACCATTTCAAAAGCATAGATTTAAAAATGCAACTCTTCTTTTGCAAAAAGTAAAATCATCAACCTTAGTAACACAAATATTATTATTATTATTAGTGGAATAAGAACTGTATAGGAAAGTACAGTGGTGCTTAACAAATGCTTGTTTGTTTGTGTTTTACAGCATATCAATCTTTTTCAGGTCATTTAATGCTGAGAACAATCATTTTTAGATAAACATTCTTTTTTGCCCACACGTAGTGTGTGAAGATTCTGAATGTCAAATTTCAAGTATTTAAACCCAAAATTGGCGGAGTAGTTTGTTAGATACTGCAAAGGTCAAATGTTTCAACTTTGACCCCAATTTTGACCCCTTAACAGCTATTTCTCCAGCTCAAAACAGGAAAATTACCTGAAGAGATTACTAAAGAAGGACTTTGAGGAAGTCTTCCAGAAGCGGAATAGACACATGAAGAAGTGTCTAGATGCAGGAGGCCATTATTTTGAAGGGGACAAAGTTTTTTAAGCTTATGAAAATAAATATTATCTCTCCTGACATTTTCTCATTACTTATTGAACATACCTCGTACATAGATGCATCAATTCTCAAGAGCATGAACATTGTCATTCAACAGATCAAAAACTATTTCTCATGGAAACAACAGCTGTGTTATTTGCAGATAAGGACCATGTTTACTCTATGAAAAACATTATCATAATTCTTCTTTTTAACTACACTTCATTAAAATTTATGACATACTTCCTTCAAATGGATTTAGATACACCAATTATAAATACCCTGTAAATACTTTTTTGTCATTTTAATCAGTTACCAGAAAATGTATAAGAATATATATTTACTTGTATCTTATGTCAATGAATAGGTTTAGAAAGACATACTTCTGATAACGTATAAAACCTTCAAAAAGTATACAGGATTCAAGAACTGAGAGCATTTGATTCAAACATAGCTGTAAATGAAAGCTGAACATAAAAATCTGAAGCTTCACATATACATACCATAAGACAGAAAATCTCATTGGCAAATATGGCATATCACCAAAGAATCAGTTGCTAGGTCATAAAGTAAGACACATTGACACAATGCAATGATACTGTTTTTCCAAAACTGAATGCAAAGAAATGATGAGTGGAAATTAATGCAATTTATTTAGCAGGTATTTTACAAGAGGTTTATTTTCATTTGGAAGATTATGCAAAAAATTAGTTAATAAAATGATTCTATTGAAATGAAATCTTGACAAGTATTAGGTTGACCTTTCAAAACTTCCTATCACATTCTCATTAGAAGCTAATAGAATGTTGACTTTTCAAAAACTATTCAAAAAGATAGATAGATTGTTTTGATAGTGTTATCTATTGCTAAAAAGAATATAAACATTCTTAGTAACTCATATCTACTTCATGTTCAGGTAATAATTGTGATACTATTTTAAATGTAATTCTTAACAAATAAGTTTATAAAAAAATGTGTTTATTACTTTATTTCCCCAAAATAACAAAAAATAAAAGCTTTACAACACAAGTTTGTGATGCATTTAAAATTTTTCTAGCAATCAATCAGTTCTTTATGCTCATTACCATGTGTATGAATATATTTGCATTTACTCTTAGGGAAGTCTGGTTGGGGCAGTGGATAGGCAGTCATACTTTGGAATCATAATATGTGGGTTCGAAAAAAAGGCAACTACCACAGAAGCCTGGCCTTGCACCTAACTTGCTTTTGAATAAATCGCATTTGCTTGGTTCAACTTGGACAATTGCACTTGTTTAAAAAAGATTCTATGTCCACTAGCTTTATCTCTCAAAAAAAAAAACTTCCTCGAAGAAATATCTCACTTCTTAATTTAAAGATTTAAAGGAATGGCTGGGTTTATTGACTGGAGCTTGAAGCACCTTAAATAAAGGAATAGTGACAAAAGAGAAAGATTTGTTTGTTTGCATATAAACCATTTTAGGTCATTTAATACTGAGAACGATCATTTTTTTGATAAATGTTTTATTTTCCACACAGTTTTTTTAATAACACAATGTGTGCTATTTAGTCCATAGTTGGAGGGAATGCGGGATTCATACCTTTCCCAAGGGTATTAGTCCAATTATAAAAACAAACAGAATAACAGGGGTTCGAACTCGCATATTACAATTCCAAAGTCTGACTACTTATCCACTGCCCAAAGTGGATCTCCCCAAAGGAGAAAGAGACTGGCGCTTTATACAAAACCTGGGTGGTGGTGCAATCTTCCACAAGAGCATGTGGTGAATCTTGATTCTGTGCTAAACCAAGTAAATAAATAGCCTTTACTTTTATTTGCTAAAAGAACGTTTGCCAGTCTAAAGCAGGCTCTACACAATGGTAAGTAAATAAAGACTCATAGAATAAGATGCAATAGAATAAAGGGATGCAAAAGCCATTAATTGCATTGCTTTCACCAAAGGCACAATACTATTAACAGCTATGTAGTAGGAGAACATTTACTATTTCTTATTACCCTATTGTCAGGGAAGTCAACATGGGCCAGTGGGTAGGCAGTTAGACTTTGGAATAGTAGCAAATGAGTTTGAATCCCAGTCCTTCTGTTTGCATTCATATTTGGACTAATGATCTTCGGAAAGGAATGAATCCCCATATTCCCTTCAGCTATGGGTTAAATAGGGCATATTGTGCCATTCAAAAATCTAAGTGTGGACAAAAAATAACATGAATAAAAATGATTTTTCTCAGCATTAAATGACCTAAAATAGTTGATATGCTGTAAAACACAAACAAACAATTACTTTATTGTCCTCATCCTTATCATTGTTACTTTCACAACATTTCATCTCACTGAACCCATGGTGCAGCAGATAAAAGCGTTGAGTATCTGCAATTCAATGTGAGAATCAGCTGAAGGTGAAAGTTTCAATTCCCCCCCCAAAGGCAGTAGTCACAAAGATTCAAAGGATTCAACACTCTACTCTGTCATGGTTAACAGAACGAGAGCAGGCTACCCCCGTGGTTTGAATAAAGAGTTAAGTTCGAAATTCTGTGACTCCCAATTGCAACAAGCAGGTTCCTGAGTTCGATCACCTGAAGATGGCCAAAGGGTCCACCAGCTGTGAAGATAACAAAGATAAAGATGAAGCCAGAGTTTTAAAAATAGTTGTCATCTCAAGGATTGCAAATAACCATTTCCTATTTCAATAAATATTTTCAACAGCATTTCAAATCTGTCAAAACAATAATTTTTATATTTTTTTTGTTTTTTTAAATAGCTGCTGATGAAAGTATTTATTTGGTTAAAAATATATCAAGTTTAATCAGGAATATAGAAAATACTTTTAATTTTTAACTCGTCAAATACCACATCTTTATTAATTTATCAATATGCAATTTTATAACTGATTACAAAACCTTGGTAGATGAGCTCTGTCAACTTAATGAAAGAAACTCATCTAGGTAAAGGAAAACCCATGTGGAACACCTGTCGGGCAGATGGTAAGGCGGGCCTTGGTGGATCAAGAACCTAGTTTCCCGATGCAACCTACATCATGGACACCGACTGTCTCATCCTTCTTTGAGCCACAATGGAAGCGATGTGGGCCAAGTGAGTGTGCATGTCCATCGTGCAGCCATGACCACCTAAAACAATGTCCAGAGTGAATGGCACTGTTGCCTTTCCCCCTCCCCTCGAATAAACAAAGATCGGGGACAAAATGACAGTACCCAATACTCAGACACGAAAGGAAGCTGTCACCAATTTTATAAGTGGAATAAACAAATAGTATTTATTGGGTTTGATAATATTTTAATTTCTGATAGTATCTTTATGATAGTATCCTTGGAAGGTGCATGAATTTAGGTTTTCAATCATCAATGAATAGCAAAGTAAATTTGATACTCTAGTTATTTTTTAAAATCCTTATGTGGTATGATGAATTCTAAAGGTAAAAAAAAGAAAATAATATGGATGAGGAAAATAGTCCGAATGATACTTTTAGAATTGATACTCTAGCTTTGATAACAGGTAATCAGTATCTAAAGAGAGACAATTCCAAATTTAAATCTCTATATAGACAACGGATATACCTTGTGTAAGTAGACTGATTAGTGACAAGAGTTTTAAAAGATGATATGACCTTGCAGCTGCTTTTTATATAACGTTTTCTCTCCCATTATGTTCAAAGATACAATGATGTGCTGCTGCTATATTTTGATATCTTCTTTCAAGTTGCATTCCTCATACAGAAATGTCATTAATACCACCTAACTGGCTTGGTGGTTATGAATTAAGAAAGAAAAAAAGAAGCAGGAGACAATGTTGAAATATGTCTACATGGATGATTGTATGCTATACAGATATCTATGAAACACATTCTCCCATCAATGACAAAAGTTTAATTTGGCTTCCTCATTTAAAAAAGAAATGCCACATTCTGAGTTAAGGCTGCTATTGAGTAATAATAATCAAAAGACCACCCCCACTCAAAAAAAAAAATCTAGTTACAATTGCACGCAGTTTTTACATAAAATCAATAGATAACCTGAATATATTTTTTCATATTTCTTTTTAGGCCTGATAATTTATGAAGTGATTAATGCTGGAAGTTAAAAACCTAACGATGTTCCTAAATTAGTAGTTGACAAAAGGCACTTCAACTAAATTCTGTGAAATGCATTTACTAATTATAAATAGAATATTTTCTATTTTTATACCAAGACATTAGACTCCCAATAGTAAAAATGGCTAGTTTTCATAATTCATAATATAAATGCATCCCCAGTTTCTATTTATTACATAATCATGCACACACCAAAGATCTATGGCAGAGCTAGACAAACTTTTGCTGACTGTGTGCCAACTTAAGGTTTCAAATTATTCAAGGTGCCAACAACAGATATATCTTTATACAAGTGAAGTTCAATATACTTATTTTACAATATATTCTATTTTTATACATTAATATATTCAATAATATGTAAAGTTGTAAAGAAATTAAATTCCTTAGAAGATTTTTAAAACTTTTTTATGTTAACTGATTTATAACAATATTTATACAAAACACTTGAAGTGTTTACTGAGTGGCATTGGAAATTGCTTGGTGTGCCAAGTGTGACACGCATGTAATAGGTGACTGACCTTTCATCCATGCTATATTACTTTTGGAAAGAATTCAACAAAACTCATTGTATTAATTAATGTATGTTTGTTTTATTTTCCTACATTACAAATTGACAAAGTTAAAGATTACAAGTTTTCATTTAAAAATTATCATAAAGTTATCCAAACATAAAACAACAAACAAAAATATATCATTTAGACAATATTTCCTATTTTGTTTATTTGTTTTATTTATGGCATATCAACCTTTTTAGGTCATATAATGCTGAGAATTATCATTTATGTGAAATGTTCTTTTTTTGTCCACACGTAATTTTTTTTAATATCACAATATGCACTATTTAATCCATAGCCGGAGGAATCTGGGGATTCATATCTTTCCCAAGGGTATTAGTCTAGATGTGAATGTAAGCTGAATGACTAAGATTTGAACTAACTTATCATGATTCCCAAGTCTGACTGCCAATCCACTGTCCCAAGTGAACATCCCCCAGTATTTCTTAAGAAATAAACTAAAAAAAGAATATAGGGGTAGATGCAGACTTCAAATCATAAACAAATTATATATATTATATATATAATGTGAAATTAAAACTAGAGCACTTGTAACGAAATGTACAGAATTTCATGAAAATCAAAAGGAAAGGCTAGATTTTTTCATTCCATTTAATCCGTGTGGTTTTACTCAAATTAAATACACTACGGTTTTTCCTTCTGTACTTTTATAGCCAAGTCTAATTACATAATTAAACAAAATAGAAAACTTGGATCCTTTAGGAAATTCTGAATTGAGTTTTTTTTTTTTAATGAGGATAATGAGAAGCAATGTTTGTTTAGTTTTATGGTATATCGATCTTTTTAGGTTATTTAATGCCGAGAACAATCTTTTTTGTCCAGGCATAGTTTTTTTGTTTTGTTTTGTTTTTTATAATACTATATGCACTATTTAAACCCCATAGCAGGAGTGAATTTTTCACTTTTTTATTTTTTTGTGATGAAACGAATAAAACTGAACGAAAATAGGTTTTTATATATCCAAGTAAATATATTTATTTAAAAAAAACTTACAACATTTTGTTATAGGTGTATTAACTTCAATAGATGTACATAGAAAAAAATGTCATTAAAAGATAATAACAGTATTAGAACAAAAAGAAACGATGTAAAATCAAAAGTTTGTCATAAAAAACAATAAAAAAAGAGAAAAAAAATAAAAGATTAAATTAGATGAAAAAAAACAAAGATAAAAGAATAAGAAGAAATAACTAATTCAGCTTTTCTTACTTTCTCTAACATAATATGATAGAGAAAGTAAGAAAAGCTGAATTAAATTAAACCAATGGTTACACTTCTTTTTTTATTAATGACATATAAGAGAAAGGTAAAAAGAAGAATGCAAAAATATGAAAGCTTCAATATTTGTTTTTCTTTTCCCAAATTTCCTTTGAGAACTTCCAGCTGAGTCTAAATCTTAGCAAAACATCTAAGAAAGAAACAAATGAAACCAAAGTTTTGCTTATTATTCTTACTTAAGAATAATAGCAAGAGGCTTTTGTTAATCATATTATTATCTTTATTGAAGATACAACCATAATCATTTCCCAATTTTCAAAAACATTCTCTACAATTTACTTCAAAGCAAACGAGAGAAAATAAAAGAAGTCATCATTGAGCAAATAAAAAAAGTGGCCTAAAGCAGTTTTTGCAGCTTACAAATAGAGAAAAAAAATTATATACTATTGATTTAAAGAAACTCATATGATGTAAGTAAGGAAAAGCCAACATTACTTTCATTCTGCTTAAATTATCATTTCCAGTTTTGAAATCTATTTAGTCGATTTGGCCCAATGAGTAGGCAGTCGGTCTTCGGAATCGTAGTACGCGAGTTCAAATCCCAGTCCTTCCGTTTGCGTTCATATTCAGACTAA